>JAQGBH010006382.1:0-12607 GCA_034698265.1 Sminthurinus aureus | reverse complement strand
TTGTTTCATCACAAAAAAAGGTTTTTGAAAGATTTGTGGAATAACTGTGGAGAAGTAATGCAAATCCTCAGGATATACAACACAGCCGATTCTTTCTCTCTTAAAAAACCCCCGCAGCTCCACAGCGGTCATTTTGCCTGAATAAACGCTAGTCAAATTCATCAATTTTTCATGATCTTCCAAATTTGATATGACCGTTTGCAATGTATAGTGATTACCCATCAAGTATTTGCGCCAAATTTCTATGGCAAAAAGGTGATTTGACAACTGCCCAGGAAGCATAATTAAATTGTACTTTTGGTCCACGAGTTCTTTGAGTGTTTTGGGCGAGTCGGAGGTCACGGGTGAAACTCGGTAACTTTGCAACACGGAAAAGTAAAATGTGGTTATGAAAAAAATGCATAAAACCCAAAACCCGTAGAAAAGCTTAACGAGCAACACATTGCCACTACTATCAGAAATGTCACTCGTTTGACCAACACCAGGCTTAAGGACAAGAAGAGGAATTGGGTCATCCGAAAATGGCAATGATAATGACCTGAAGTGACTTTGACCTCCACTTTGACCTCGACTTTGACCTTGACTTTGCACTTGAAGCGGAATCGGGTCATTCGACAATGGCAATGATAATGACCTCAAGTGACCTTGACCTTGACCATCAGGTTGACTTTGGCCCATGGGTTGACCTTGACTTTGACCTTCCGAGTGCGCTTTTGTCCTGCATTTGCGTATTTCTTGATTTCCTTGCTTTTGCTCTGCTTCAAATTTGTTCACTAAACTCGGGGCGACCTTTGACACCAGCTGGATTAACAGAATGACCAAAACCAGAGTCAACCACGACAAATAATGAACGAGGGGTTGAAAAGGGGTCCAAAATTGGTGAATCCACGACCGGCCATCGACAATTGCATTCATGCCGTGTAAAACGATTTGTCTGGATGTTCCAATCATCACATTTTGCTCAAACTTTGACGTCTTCCCCCACGCAATTATATCAGGGCTTATAGTACTATGGTGACACATTTCATGTTTAAAGCCCCGTGGTTTAGGATGCGGAGGTAAAATTATTTGAATCGTAAAATTGTGATGATTTTTTAAAATTAATGTGAGTGGGACTTGGACAGTAAACTTTACTTTTGACGAGGCGTAGCTACCTTAGAGTCGATAAGTTTCCTTGGCAATCTGAGCAAAGGTTTGTTCAGTAGCAGTAAACAGTAACCAAATATTTCGTTGTTCAAAATTCTGCTGGTCCTGGGCCAACTCTTTTCTTGCACTCGAAAAATTTGGATATTCTGATAATAATTCTCTGTCAAGCCATCGGAGTTCCAGGACGTGGCCGGGACCATAAACGTTGTGGTGCACGTAAAACTCAGTCAACACAGTTTCAAAAATGACTATGCCTCTAATGCTAATAGCATTCAATTGCCAAATAAAGTAAAACCGTGGAAATGAGCAGTCCAAATATTTCGAGTCGTAACGCGGTGCAGCGGTTTTTGGAAACATCAAGAGAAAAACGTCAGAAAGTGGATCTGCATAGTAAAAGCGCAGTTTGTGATTTTTCCAAGGATGTTCAATATTTTCCATGTTCATGGCAAATGGGTTGCTGACCCAAACTTCCTTGAAAAATGGCGGGAAAGAAATTTGAACAAAACACCGCTCCGGATTTTCTGGTCGTTCTCGTTCTTGTTTTTGCTGATTTGGGGCATATTTCAAAAATCTGCTTTGCTCCATCCATTTCCCGTAGTCATGAATTTGAAGTTTCAGGTCAAAAATTTGAACTGTGGATTTGAATTTGAATTCCGGCTCAAAAGAAAGAATTTCAAGGATTTCTTGTTCAAAATCATTCAGCTCATCCGCATGATGCAATTTAAATTGGGTGTAGTTGCTTTTCTTGGTGTCAAAATAACTGGTTGCCATGACAAAGACGCAGTTTTTCAAAGGGCGGAAATTTGCCCCGATTCTGTCCAGGTTTTGCAAGTGAGCGTTTTGCAAAATGTTCTGTCTCGCTTCTATTTTTCCTTGTGCAGGTGAAAGGGCGCACAAGGAGAAATAAATGGAAATCAAGATCAATTTGCACATTTTGAAAACGGATTTAACGGATTTAATGGTCGATAAATAATTTTCTCAAAGTCTCAAAGTATTCAGTTTCAAAGCGTCCAAGCAGAGCAATCTTTTTTCAGGTGTATTTGCAATGGAAATGAATATTATGTCAGTTGGCAGGGAAAGAGTTGAGGTAGAAAGTCCAAAGGGATGTGACCCGTTTTAGTAGAACATTTGGAATCCCAGTTGCACCGCGAATAATTTAGTCTGTTTAAATTTCATGTTTGGATTCTGGATTCTCCAGAGTCCAGTTTTATTTAAAGTTGAATGTAAGAATTGGGAATGGTTTTGCGTTTGCAAACTAAACGGGGACTGAAAACATCAAAGTCCCCAGTGAAACTGTCTTGTTCGTAATGTTGAATAAAATAAAAACTTTTTCCTCATGGGGAAAAGGGAAAAACACACAAGAGTTGGTTTGTGACTGTTGCATGTTGCTCGTGTATCTAGATTCTAGATTTTAGAATCTAATATCCAGCATTTTTAGCTGACCCATCGCAGATCGCCCCATAAACTGTGAACATGTGAAAACCAAAGACAAAAGACACATTCCCGCTCCACAAAAAGTTGGTTAAAAATCATGACGCATTCATCCGGATTCTTTACAAGCATTCGAAATCCAATGAAGCCAAATAGAGAGTAACCGACTGTAAGCGGAAAATGGAGGACGAAATGATCCCATCGGAAATATTTCTCGGGCTCCACCAGCGTCGACTGCACGAGTCTCAACAACATGTAAAAACAGTGAGAAATCCCGAGACAAAAGTAAATCCTCCACAGGAGAATTCTTATTTTACTCGTCTGTCTCCAAATTTTCCCGGTTTCCAGGTCAACTTCCAGAGGCAGAAGACTCAAATCGGAGAGAATTTTAAACGCCTTAAAATTCCACCCATTTTCCTAAAAACTCAACATTTTCTTGCTTTTTCTGCAGAACGTTTTTCCTTTTTATATATTTACGAGGAGTTTCGAGCTTCGAGCTTTGAGCTTTGCATTATCGTTTGAACTTGAACCTGCAAAGTCACAGAGTTGCGTCAAGAAATGGACATTGGAAAACAAACCAAAACTAAATCAAATTTACTCAAGGAAAATTGTTCATCTTTTTTTGTTCGCTGTGTGTTGCACTAAAATTGCTAAACAACATTTTAATTTCTATCAGTCATCGTCAAATCAATTCAAACCCCATTGCAGTGGGTCAAACGGTTAGCTGCTAATTTAACTTATTCGTTTAGTTCAATTCCTGCGAAAATATTCGTATCAAAATCATTCACTGGAATTTCCATTGCCGAATGCAGCCTGCAGCTGCAATGGAAAAATTGATCTTTGATTCCTTTTATATTTTGTTTTGTGGACTTTGAATTGAATTGAAGTGGATTCACGTGCCATTTGATCACAAATTTATGAGAATGCAGGAATTTGTGCACACCGGAATGAGAATTTGTATTCATGAGAAGTGTCATTTGATGGTATGATTCATTTGCTGGATTTGATTGTGCAAATGAAAATGACGCGAGAGAGGATAAAATGCAATTTTCTATGTGAATTTTGGCCTGAATGAAAGTTCCCACTTTCCCTGTAAACAATATTAAAATATCAATTTGCGTTGTCTCATCCCGATTTCAGCTTTTGGATTTTGCATTTGAATTTGAGGAGACGAAAAAATGCATAGACAAATTTGCTCATTGAATTAGTTTTTTCTTTAGTTTTTCGCATTTTGATGAATGATTTAATTTCCAAGTTTTTTTGCATGGCTTTGATTGCTGTTTTTATTTTGCTTTGGACAAAACAATGTTTAATTTTAAATGTCAAAGGAATTGTTGTGACTGTTGAATGTTTGTGACCTTGATTAAACATTGAACATTGCACATGAATTTAAGTAGGAATTAAGAGCAGCTGACTTCAATTTCCATTGTCAATTGTTGCTTCAATTGTCAATAATAAATTACCAAATGTTCATTGTGCATTGTTCATTGTTGCGCTTGGTTTGTTCGGGTATAAAAGCGCTGAAAAAATATCAATTTGTCTCACTCTTTTCCCCATTTTTCTCCTTTCAACTCCAAACTCGCACCATAAAAAATCAACTCCCTACCAAAATCAGAAAAAGCGATAAAACTTCAAAATTTAAAATTCCTGCTCAAAATTAAACAAGCTGATTTTTGGCGGTTCAAGACATTTTGACATACAACAATAAAGCAAAGTAAAAAAACGTTATTTAAACCTCTAGACTCTAGACTTTGAGTTTAGTTTCGATTCGCAACCTGTGAAAATCCCTTATAATATTTAAATTTTGGATTTTGAGTTTTGAGTTTTAAATGCCCCTGCTTTTTAATGAAAGTAAAATTCAATTTCCTGATACGATAAAACGGATAAAATTGGCAACTTCTTGAACTTTGAACTTGAAACCGTTTTAAAATCCTGAAAATTTGTCCCATTTTTAGTCAATGATTCATAAAATTAAAAGTAACACAGAAAATGAAAATGAAAAATGTCCCTTGTCGAAAATTCCGAAAGACAAAAAATCTCCGCTGTTCCTTTACCTATTGTGAAGTTCAAAATGCAGACTTTGTTTGTTGTCATTCAAAATACAGAACCGGTGCGGAGCTGAGCTGAAATATTCGAAATGAAAAATTTGACTACATTTCGAATTTTGAATTTTGAAGCCAAGCAGAAAATCAAAAGTCCTTGAATAAAAAATTCTGAAAACGCTGTACAAAAAAATTGTTGATTATTGATTATGGCCACAAAATGAACGTCAAACTTTGGACATTGCTGTCACCTTAACTTATCGTAAAAAAATTCAAAATGGCGTCAAAGGCAAAAAAGATGGTGGCCATTTTTAATAATTTTATTTTTTTTGGGCTTTCTTGTTGCTCTTGGTTCTTTGCATGTTTTGGGTTGCGGTTGAGCGGCAAGAGTCAAATGCCAAATGTGAAATGTGAAATACGAAGCTGATTTTATTAAATTGATTTTGACGCCATTTTATTTTTTCGGCCAGTTTAAAGTTTTTGTTCAACATTATAATGATTCTCTGTGTGACTTTTATCTTTGTACTGACGACTGTTTTTCGGTTTAATCGATAGGCTATTTTTGATTTGTGTCGAGTGTCCAGTTTCCAGTTCAGCTTGCATAGAGACGTACGAAAGGTGACATGCCAAAATTTCCAGTCCAACTTGTTCTTGAGCATTGAGAAGTTGACAAGTTGACTTGAATTTTGGGATTTTGGGATAGAGCTTGAAAAAAGAAGAGACAAAATGGCCGAAACCGTCCAGTGCCAACAACGTCACGGCTGGAGTATTGGAGTATACACTAACTTGGTCATTTCCATATCACTAGTACAAGGTATGGAGCAGTCACTGTAGTCGCTAGTAGAAGGAGTGGCCATGGTATTCCCCAACCCCGTTGCCAGTTCATCCACAACATTAAAGAAGGAACTCCGAAAAGTGCAACTGAATTGGAAATGTGAAACCAAAAGAGCTTTATAATACTGATAACTGATAAAGGACAAACCGTTGGATTGAGTTTGAATTTAAATTTGAATTGGACAGGTGGCTAAAATCATACGGGAGTGTACATACATTTTCATATACGGATATCGTACATGTAGATTGGTTTTTTCAATACCTGGAGCTGCTTTACCAAAGACAGCGGCCCATGGCAGCACACAGATGTATACGACACCGTAGAGAAGAGTTGTGCCCAAGCCTTCTTCCGGCATTTCAGGAATATATCTCCGCCACGTTGCATCTCGCCTTGCCTTTCTTTCACTTTCCTCTTCCTCATGTCGCCGCCAGAACTCAGAACCCGGCTTCCACTGATTCTCGTCTCTAATCCTATCTTGTTCATCTCGTTGTATGGACTCGCTTGTCTCCATCTCGTTGGATCTGGATTGTGAATTGGTATTGGTTTGAGATTCGGGTTCCGGTTTCGATTCTGGGTTGGGCCCTGCTTGCTCCATTTTTCTATTCTCTAACTAAATTTGGAGACGGGTGATTTCTGATTAGTTGGATTCTGTTGATATGTGCAATAATTCTAATGAGGGAAAAGAGCAGGGGATTTTTAAGAAATTTTAATTCATACTTTGTGCTCCATTTTAGGGTGAATCCAAATTTCGTATTGATTTTGGTTTTGTCCAAACAACACAATATTAAATAACAATAATAATAACAATGACAATATTAATAAATCACCATGACAAAACAGGGATTTTTTTAATTTTTACGAGTTGAATTTTTTATGGTTCTCAATTCTCAAACCACGAAACGTGCACATTTCATATAGTAAAGGACGGATAATGTAAAAATAAGGATCCGAGCACTGATCCACCGGGAATGTGAAGGTTGTAAAAATTCGTATTTAAAGAATTCTTGAGCATTGAGAAGTTGACTTGAAACTTGAGGCTTTTGGGGGTTTTAGTGAGTTGCCGAGTATCGAGTTACCGATTTTAAATCTAGCTGACAAATTCTGCGACACAGCCAAATAGAAGGAGCGTTGACCAAACGGCGACTGGCGGAATGTGCAGGACCGCTAGTAGAAAGAGTGGCCATGATAATCCCGAAATCCAGCGCCTGTTCATCCTATAGAAAATGAGCGACCAAGTTCCGACAATGAAGTCTGGATTTCAAATTGGAACCCAAAAGTCAAAGGTCAAAGATGTTTTATAGGCCAAGTGCGCACAATTCATTAAGAAAATACGGTAAATACCGACAAATGACAAATGATAAATGGTAAACAACAAGCTGTCTGGTGTCTTATATTAATATTATTACTTATTTTTGACCAGACACCAGAAAACGTACACAATTTTTATGTAGGTTCCCTTTTTCAGTACCTACACTGAAGAGGAGGCCCCAAGGAAGAAAATAAAACCAGCCGCCAAATTTGAAAAGCCTGGTGGCCCATCCTCCCCGCACTTCAGGAATATATCTCCACCATGTTGCATCTCGCCTTCTCGCTCGTTCCGCATCCTCGCGGAGTTCCCGCCATACTTTTAAATCTGAGCTATGCTCCCGCTCTTCCTCTTTCTCGTGGGACGTGGATGCGGATTGTTGAGAATCGGACTCGGGTTTTAGCTGCTCTTGTTTCATTTTTCTATTCTTAATTGGGATTAGGAATTAGGAGTGCGCAAATCGGATGAGGTGATGATGGATTATTGATTACTGATTACTGATTATTGATCATGCTTATTGTACAGTAATTTTGATAGATGATAATTAGTAATACTTTTGATTTGTAAAAAGAGAACAGGATTTTTGAGGAATTTTGAATTTATCCATGTTTTGTGTAAATCCCAAAATTATGAATTGGGTTTGTTCAAACCACAAAAATCCAAATCAACAATACCAAATATCAAGGAAAATAAATCACCATGACAAAACCACGACTACGTTTTTAATTTTACAAGTTCAATGTTTTTGCTCCTGTTTGTGGTTTGTAATTCACACAGATTTGCTGACCATTAGTAATTTTTCAGTTTAAAAATTAGCGGGAAAACTTTTAGCATTTTGTTATGTCGCCGCTAAAATGTGAAACATTGCAAAATAATGATACTAAATACAAGCCACTGGAACTGATTCTGAAATTCACGTTAGTTCTCCCGTATCGCTAATTGTAAGTAAAATCATTTTGCCGCCATTTAATTTTTTCAGTGTCAAGGTCTTGTCAAGCATTAATGATTTTCTGTGTGACCTTCGACTTGGTCACTTTTATCTTTGTTTGAGACTTGAGACGACGACTGTTTTTTGATTTAACTGATGAGCCATTTCTGATTTTTTCAAAGTTGAGACTTTAGGG
This sequence comes from Sminthurinus aureus, assembly GCA_034698265.1. Lineage (NCBI taxonomy): Eukaryota > Metazoa > Arthropoda > Collembola > Symphypleona > Katiannidae > Sminthurinus > Sminthurinus aureus. The sequence goes on along the minus strand of JAQGBH010006382.1, from coordinate 4,723 downwards.
ATTTAGAGATTTTGAGATTTTTGGATTTTTGGATTTTTGGATTCTTGGTCATGTAACGAGCTAGAGCTTGAAAAAAAAAGAAGCAGCTTCTGCGACAACACCAAAGAGAAGGAGCGTTGACCAACCCGCGATTGGTGGAATGTGAATGACCGCTACTAGAAAGAGTGACCACGATAATCCCCAAATCCAACGCCTGTTCATCAGCAGGGCCGGTTTTAGGGTGAGGCAAACGAGGCAAAAACCTGGGGCGCCAACAAAATAGGGGCGCCAAAATCGTGAAAAGTGGGCGCGAAAAACGAGAAAAAGGGGCGCAAAAACTGAGGAAGGGGGCGCAAAAACGACAAAAAGGGGCGCAAAAAATGACCAGAAAATTTTCAGACAAAAAGTTCGAAAAATTCTTTTGAAGGTCAAATTAAATTATACAGCTCCTTTTTTAGATTAAAATTTTATGAGTTAACTAATATATTTGCCAAGCTTTATCCATATTTTGCTATGAAAAAGTTTCAGTACGTAAATTTCGTAAACCTATAGCTTTAAAAATCTCTATTTACTGTATTTTGTTGTTTTTATGGTTTTTGTTGTAATTTGTTGAATTTTGAATTTTGACCCGAAACCTCTAAAAATAAAACATAATAATCAACAAAAGTTTAAAAGTACTCGAGTCTTTTCTTACATGAGTTCGCCCTTTGATTTGTAATTTAACATGGATCGTGTATAATGTGGAATATAAAACTCCTGCTCGAGAATTTTTACTTTGTACTAAATCGACTGTCTAGGTATTTATTTAAAAGTCGTTTTTGGGCCGTACTTATCTTAAAAATTAAAACAGGGTGACGATTTTTTTATAATATACTAAGACCGAAATGGGTCGAATTTTGCAGCAAAAATAGTTTGCATGGGTCATAGGTCAGTATTTAGAAATTTTGGGAGCAAATTTTTTGCCAAGGGCGCCATTTTGGTTTGCTGGGGCGCCAAATATTTTTGCCTCAGGTTTGCTTGGGGCGCCTAAACCCAAAGACCGGCCCTGTTCATCAGAATCATTACCAAAGAAGGAACTCCGACAGCACTAACATTACGTAACACTACGAGACCTGCAAAGAGTGAACAAAACGCATACTGTACACTAGCAGTAGTAAACAAAACGGCTCTTGTATTCTTGTATTCAGGAATAAAAAGTAACATTTCTTTTGAACTTGTTATTTATGACAAGAATCAGAAATTCAAACGGGAAATTTACTATAGGAATAGTTGACAACACGTCACCGTTAAAGTTTTATTAATTTTATTACCACATATCATCTACAATCTACAATCTACAATCTACAAGCGTACTAAATATTATGGTGTTATAAAAAATTATATGACAAAACAAACGGACATTTCCCATTCTAGAAGACACATAAAATTACAGCTCATAATTTGAAAAATAATGATTATTATTAACGACCACAAACAAAATTTAACTTGGTTTCTCCAAAATCTGATTAATCACTAACTAGCTAAAAGTCACTTTAAAAAAGTTTCCAACTCTGGATATTTTATAATGCATACATTACTCTGCCTAAGAGAATTGGCAATTTTCTTTTTTAGTTTCTTGGATTAGCAGTTAAAACTGCCGCCATTAATCATAAATCATACAGGGGTCCACATTTACATTTTCATATACTATATACTTATATCGTTTATGTAGATTGTAGATTGGTTTTTTTCAGTACCTGGATTGTCGAAATCAAAGAGCACGGTCCACGGAACAAAATAGAAATAGTAACTAAATTGGGAAATGCTGTGGGCCAATTCTTTCCGCGTTCCAGGAACATATCTCCACCAAAAGTCCTTTCGCCTCACCTCTCTTTCCCTCTTCTCGTCATAGTAGCGCCGCCAGAACTCGCGAAGCTCCAAAAGCTCCTCTTTTCTAATCCTGTCTTCTTCCGATCGTTCTGTGGACCCGTTCTGGTGGGACGTGGATGCGGGTTGCGAATTTGTGGTATCCGTTTGTGATTTGGATTCAGATTCGGGATGTGCTTGCTCCATTTTTCTATTCTCAAACTAAATTTGGAAGTTGGAAGTTGAGCATTGAGCATGTATAGTTTTGATATTTGATATTTGATAATATTTCTAAATTTTAAAAAGGTGAGAGGATTTTTAAGAAATTTTAAAATTTTGTGCTCGAAGATATTCTAAATCCGAATTCGGAATTAGTTTTGACTTTTTACGAAACAGCTCAACATCAAATATCAAATATCAATTTACCAAATAACAGTAACGATAACAGATCAACAAAATTACCATGACAAAACTACAATTTAGACTTTTATTTTTACAAGTTCAAGTTTGTATGAATTTTGTATTATTTTCCTTCCTTGTAGATAAAATCATCAAATGTTTGGTTTTTGGTTCACCATTTATTACTGAGTTGTTAATAACTTTTGTTGTTTTGTTAATGGATCAAATTGGAATCAAAAACAGTGTGACCTCGGTCATTACTACAATCAGCCCTATCTACCCTTGACCCGAATTCCTTCCGTCCTGATTTGAGCCAGCCCAGTTTTTCATTACAAATCAGAGGATTTCCAGTGAGACCAAATTTGTTATGGGGGTGTGCCTGGAGAAAAGTCTGGAAAATCTGGGAAGGTAAAGTCTTCATTTGGTTATGTTGTAAGGAAAGTTGCGTTTTCCGGCCCGCTCGAGCGATCCCGGAATTGGGATGAAATGAATTCTCATCCAATTTATTTTCCTCTAGATCAATACGCAGTTTAAGAGCACCCGAAGGAAAAACATCCGATCCGATCCCATCTATCTTGTTGAAACTGAGGGAAATCTCTTCAAGTCGTGAAAATGATTTAAAATGGGAGCTGTTCAAACGCCCACTAATTCTGCACTTATCCAAGGACAAAACGGTGAGATTTGTGAGGGCAGAAAGTCCAGCGAAAAATCCAAGTTTATCAGAATCGTTGTTGTCGTGGTGGTTGCTGAGGTCAAGGCCCCACGCAGAAAAAGAGGTCATTTCATTTGAAAAATATTTGAGAGCGTCTCCAAATCCTGTTGAAGTTATGGGATTGTAAAAAAGGTAAAAAGTGCCAACGTGAATTGACCCGATGAACTGATATTGACCTTGCGGATTTCCAGCTCCAGAGGTCACCAATTTTGTCAATTTGGAATTGTCATTGAAGAGCAAATGATTGATTTGATTTCCACAAAATGGCGTCAAATCCAGCTGAGTCAACTTTGTGCCGGCTAAGTTAAACTCGTCGATGGAAAATCCGAGATCCTCGGGAATTTCATTGACTCGACCAAGTTCACTAACTAGTTTTTCAACGCTTCTTTGATCCACTGCCGAGCCCGAGCACTCAATTCTAATTCCCCAGGAATCCTTGGTGCATGTGCACGGGGAAATTGTTGAATTTTGTGGACAGGTCGATGCTGAAATGTTTGAAGTATTTGAAATATTTAAAATATTAGAAATACAGTGTTGAAAATTGAAAAGCTTCAAAGCTGGAACACGGATTTTTAAAATTGTAATTCAATCATGTACAAAATAATTTACCTTGGATCCGTGATTTTTCCACTGTTTCCGTTTGAACAAGAACAAGAGAACCGACGAGGAAAAACAGGATCAAAGGGAACCGAGACAAAATCTCCATTTTTATCAACAGCTCAAAAGCTCCAAGGACTTTTGTTTTCCTTCAACAGATTCCAGATTTGGTTTTCAAGGAGAAAAATAAATGCAAGTATTTCCAATTTCCAACGTTGTGCCGGATTTTATAAAACTTTGGTCATTTAGTCACAGGAAAAATTGAGAGCCAACGGTTGGAATTTTGAATTTTGAATAAACTTTTGGTTTTATCCACTTTTAGTCCCACTATTTTGAATAAATTGAGAAGCACAAATTGCATACAAACTTGTTAAAACAGGAAATAAGTTGTTGTTCAATTTAGCACTCGAAACTCGCAAGTTTTTGTGGAATAACTCAGAGCTGCATTTTAAATTTGATATCAATATCAGCCTTTGAATTTCAATGCGATGCACCGAAATTCAAGGGGTGGATTAAAATGAAAATGAAAATTAGCTACACTTTTAAATCCATTGTGAAATCAAGTTGAATCGATTCAATCCATCGCGTTTGGCACGTAGAATGCAGAATTGGGAATTTAACAAAGCACGCGAGTGAAATGTTCAAATGAACAAATGATCACGTAAACACGTTGACTCTCCAATTATGCTTATGATGCTGCAACTCATATCCCGCATCCGCTAGATAATTAAGTCTCAGTCATAATCAATGGGAAAGATGCGCAAATGATACGAGTTTTATCAGGGAGAAAAAAAATGCTAAATCTTGAATGACAAGCGAGTGTAAAAACACAAAATCCGTTGGGTACTTAATCTTGATTTTGGTTCAACTTCCTTTTAAATTTTACATAGTTAAAACGGGAATGACTTAGCTCATTCAAATTGTTTTCCGAGTTCATCAAAATGACCACTAAAAGGTTGATTTTTTCCTACGCGCTATTGGTTTACGCTGAACATTTTGGTATTGTGAGGCTGCAATTTGCAATTTCCCGTAAATTACTCGAAGGATTTTTCAAAGTCAAGTCGGTTACGGAGAAACAAGGTTGAAGGTTTGAGATTACCGGAGCTTTTAAAAGTAGCATAGGTGAAAAAGGGAATTCAGAGTTTGCTTAAAATTAAACAAACTAATGCACATTTTCCATAGCAACTCAAA
>JAQGBH010006381.1:0-12611 GCA_034698265.1 Sminthurinus aureus | reverse complement strand
ATGTCATATAACATCAAGAATCAAATCGGTGATTATGAAAAAATAGGTATATTGATCTCGGCTGAGAACCCCCTTATTTACTTTTTACAAAAATGTGAATAATATTTATTTATTTAAAATCTAAAATCTAATAATTATTTAAAATCCCGTATTCCAACAACAACAAACATTCACATAATTCTCCTGACACCCTTGACTTTTAGTCTGCAGACATCTAGTGTTTGAGGGGCAGGTGTCCTTGTGACCTTCAGGTTGACATCCAGACCACCAACATTTTTCTATTAATTAATTAGACATCATTTTAAAACATAGTTCATTAGCTCAGGATTTAATCACAAAATCTGAAGAATCTGTATAAATAGGAAAATGAATAGAAAAAAACTCACGAGCTTCTGCTGATGGGATGAGAGTTACAGTTACAGTCAAAACTACGAGGAAGATCATAGCGAATCCACAGCACTTTTTATTCATTTTGTATAGTTTTAGAGGAAAGTTCCAATTAATTCCAAATTCCGAATTCCAAGAAATGTTTTGTAAAATTCACAGGTTTCCAATTTTCAGTTTCCAGAAATCTATTCACTTTCTTTCCACACACTGCTAAATTCAATGTAGAAAACTTTACTGAACTTTAACACTTGTGTAGAATGTAGAAAAATTGAAAAAATTCCAGCTTTCAATTTGAACCAATTTTTTGAGTAGTAAATAGTAAATTGTAATAGAAATGAATTTTATTTTCAAGTCGGTCGGTCGATCGAGCTCTCCAGATCCCTGGATTGGATTGGACTAGCACTAAACTGAACTGAACTGAACTGCACTTGGACGGAGTAGAAACTCAAATGAAACTATTTCTCCAGATTCCTCATGTTATATAAAACGCAGCTGTAGGAAATGCACTGTCCATTTTCAATTTTAAGACGGAAAAACAAAACTCTAGACTGGAATAAATACATACAAAACACTAACAAAAGAGAACCAACACTTACGTTTTCGTCATGTGAAAAAAATCCCAGTGGAGTCTGAATTTCGGCTATAAAACAAGCAACATTCTCACGTCAAAAGAGATAAATGCACGAGATTTTGTAAATCCATTTCACATTTGAGAATTTGCAATGATAATTCCAGTGCAATTAGCAATGGCAATGACATTGACAAAAACTCATAAATTTGATGAAGATAACATGAAAAATCAGACGAATGGTATAGAAAATTTATGCAATATTTCCTGTAAAATATTTCGTAGCTCGCAGTTTGCAATTTAAAAGAACTACAAAACAGAAGACGTCCGAGTCTCGAGTCTCTTAACTTTTCAATCTCATTTCTCATTTCTCACTAAATTGCAGAATGTTGTATCAAAAGTTCCCACAACCCACAACACAATAAAACGCAACACGAAAATAGCATCGCGTGAATTGTATGTAAATGAATTAATTTTGTTTACTCAGGTACAATATTTTCCGCAGTGTAAAACGCAAATAGCAAAAACATGTCACAGAATTAAAGCAAATTGCCACTGAAGACTCAAGTGTTCAAATTTCATTGTTCATTGTACATTGAGCAAAAAAACTGGAGGATGAAGAATGAAGAATAAACTCTCAACTTGTACGTTGTACGTTGTACGTGGAAACCATGGTAATTTCCTGTATGAATGAAAATAATGAATAAAGTGTGAGTTTTGTACAGAAAAATCCTCTACTTATGAAAAGCTGTGGTTTTCTTTCAAATTTTTTAGCAATTTGTGTATACATTTTCCATCAGTATTAAAAATGAATTGCTTGTAGCAATTAAAATTTTAGCCGTCTCGCCCATGTGCATCCGGCGCCGGAGTTATGAAAATGAGTTTCACTAATTATGAGTCATTGACATTCGACACTTGACACATCAACGTCAAAAAATCTGCATTCTGCATGAGGAATTATAATTAACAAATCGAACGTTTTATCTACGACAGAGGACAAACTATTATTTACAATAATTAATTAAGTAACTATTACTAATTAGTTAAGTACCACAAGACACAAAACATCAGACACAAGACGATTAGCAATTATCAATTAGCAGTCAACACGAGAATTTGTCCTGGATTTGAAATTTGAGCTATGAGCTTTGAATTTTGATTGCTCCACATCTTTTTGTCCTGTTCAAAATGTGACTTGTGTACAAACGTTTTTACTCTGGAATCTAGAATCGGGAAGCTCTAAGGTTGTGACAAATTCCATTGCTTTGAATTTTGAATTTCGAATTTTGAGTTTCAAGTTTAAAGTTGACAGCAAAATCGTTGAGCTCTGAATTTTGAGTTAAAGTTGAGCTGGTTTTGGATGATTCAGGACTAAAAAAATGGAGTACAAACCAGAATTTCACTGTGATGAGAAGTGGATCAAAGTGCTTAAATTATTCACACTGTTTATTGTCTGGTTCGGCTCATCTTTACTTGCTGGCTTCCTGGAAAAAACCCTCTTCCTCGAGTTTCCATTTCCAATCACTTGTTCTTGGAACGCCCTGCTCATCACAACCATCCTCTCGGCACCCCTCCTCTTTCGCAGAATTAGAATCCATTTCTTTAAAAAACCCGGAGATGAAGCGGGAAATCCTGAATCTGAATCTGAAAATATGTTGAAAACTACTCAAGTTTTTAATGCAAAACAAGTTGCTCTTTTGTCGCTGATCAACGTTTGTCACAGAACTTGTGCACTCATCACAATATGGAAATTTGCCATGTCTTATGCATACACTCGTGAGAAATTACAATGAATTCTGGAATCTTGAATGTGACATCGGGATTTTAAATAAATAAAATGATGAAATTTTTCTGTATTTTATTTTGTTTGTAAATATTTTCAGTCAAGTCCCTCGGGCCACTTTTCACGGTAGTTTTTTCCTTTCTAATCTATCGGGAGACGCCATCTCTCGGCGTCTTTTTGAGTCTAATCCCTATCATGCTCGGCGTGGGTTTGGCCACACTCACGGAATCCTCGCTCAACTACAGTTTTGACTACCTCCCCCTTTTGGCGGGATTCGGTGACACGAGCAGCATCACTTTGAACAACATCCTGTTCAAAAGGTATTTAGAAAGAGCGGGAATTTCCAGTATAGAGGGCGTTGCTATCACTTCCCTCCCTGCTTTGATTTTCATGACGCCGCTGTGGGCTGCGATTGATTTGAAAAGCCTTCACATTTTTATGGTACAAAAATAGAAAAAATACTTGTCCAAACGCTCACTTTTTACTGAATTTCAATGCGTAATGATTGTTTTTTTGAATTTTGGCGGATTTTAAAGGAGGAAGAAAGAAACTGGTGGAGAATTTGCCTCCTTTTAATGGGAATCGCACTATTGAATTTTGTCCAAACAGTCACGTCCACAATGGTCGTTGCTTCCTTTTCAATTCTCAGCTGTGCGGTGGCAAACTCATTTAGACGAATTTCCATCATTGGCCTCAGTTTCCTTGTTTTTAAAAATCCCGCCTCGGCCTTGAACATCACGGGTATCGTTTTAGCCTGTGCGGGCATGTTCAGCTACTCTCTTTCAAAAGCCAAGGCAACGGGCAAAGACATTCACAAAGAAGAAGATGAGGAGAAGAAACCACAAGACGCTGTGGCAGAAATTGAGCAAGGAATATCAAAACCAAAGTCAAGTGACCTCAGTATCAGTACCAGTACCAGTGTGACAACGATAGAGGGCGTCCAAAGTAAACCCATTGACTTTCATGTAGAAAATACAAAAGGAAATAAAAGTACAAAATAAAGGAATTCAAATTGATGAGAGCAAAGTCAAGCTGACAATTGCAGTTGGCCTTAGAAAATAAAACGGAATGATTTTTTTATCATAGTTTGACGCCGGTTAACATTTTTGTGTTTTAAAAACTCGCTTCAATTTTGTAGAATTTCTGATGTCTCGTCCGTCGCAATTTTGCCTTTAACTTTAACCATGACATTGACTCGACGCTCAATACTCAATACTTAATACGTAATTTCACATTGTGATTCTTTCTCTCATTCTTTCTTCTGACACTCTTAGTTTTTGCAGTCACGCGTCATGTTTTATTTTTTATTTTTATGGATCCGGAGTCGCCACATTATGCATTATGCATTAGAAATTGTATTGTTTTCTCAACTGTCAAGGACACTGATTGTACATTTGCACGTGTTTCTAGAGTCTAGAATCGAGAATGTAGAATACTCAGTACTCAAGGCGTACGGCAGTCAAATAATCAAAAGCACAACAGAAAGGACCACCATGTTGAATTCTTTGTGCAAAACGGCTGTTTGTATTATTTTACTCGTGGGATTTTCCACTTGTGACTCCGTTTCCGCTCCCAAGGGAGAATCTGAATCTGAATCTGGAGCTGGTCAAAGTTTGGGTTCAGTTCGGCAAAAGAGACAAGTCTCATCCTATGATGACGAATATGACGACGAGTACAGCAGGGTAATTTACTGTTGACGATTTACCTTTTCCACTCATTAGAGAATAATCCAAAATTCGTGTGTTCATAATTATGCTAAGATCAATGCAATGTCAAGGGCTGGAAAGCTGGGAAAATTTGTATTCAAAAAGTTCAAAGCTCAAACCAAAAAAATTTCCAAGGAAACGTTTCCAACAAAGCAAAGCCATGAGGAGTCAAATCTTGATACTTGATAAAAAATTAAGGAACAGGAGTCAACTTGATCATTGATTGAAAATTGAAACACTTGTTTTACCTGTTTTAATTGTAGGTGGGAGAGGACGACGAATGCTATGATCAGCCTTGTGAATCAAAAGACGACTGTCCATGTCCAGGTATTTTTTTATTCAATGCTTGATTAATACCTCAAAAAACTGTACTCGCGCCAAAATTAAGGAAATTCTCCTTCCTATTTGTGATTGGCTATTTTCTTTTTTCTCCTTAAATGTCAAGGATATCGCTGTTCGGGTGGTATTTGCTTCCAGAAAATAAAACGTGGAAACGGATATGGCCAACAAGGGGTACGGAATTTGAATACGGAAATGGACAATAGAAAATTTAATACCGTGTATTCTCAATTCATTTTTTCTATGCAGATTTATCATTTTCCGTTCCTATTTACCAATGTAAAGGTTCAGATTTGGTCCTAAAAGGATTTGTTTTGAATTTTGAACCTTGGTCTTTTTCCTTGTTCTTCCACTCGATATTTTCAACACAATTGGACGGATTTGGTTGCCTACTTTTGTTTTCCACTTTTAATTGTAATTTTAGGTGGGAGGGGACGACGAATGCGCCGATCAGCCTTGTGAATCAAAGGACGACTGTCCATGTCCAGGTATCTTGTTTGTACTTATTATTTCATCCCATTTTCACTCCTTCCAATTTTCAATTTACAACCTGCTTTGAATTTGGTTTTGGTGTATCTTTCTCCTTAAATGTCAAGGATATCGCTGTTCCGGTGGCATTTGCTTCCAGAAAATACGACGTGGAAATGGGGTACGGAAATGAATAATGGACATTTTGATACCATGCTTCATTTACTTTCATTTTATTACATTTTTCTCGAGTTAATTACGGTTGTCATAACAACACGTTTTGTTGTGTTACTGTCTGTTGTCTGCTGTTTCAGGTGGAGGAATGCCGAAATACTCCTTGTACATTGGATAGCGACTGCAGCGAATGTAAAAGTATGCTCTCGGTTCTTGATTCTTGATATTTGATATTTGATATTTAATATTTTCTCTTTAATATTTTCACCATTTAATTTTTTTGTACCTCAAACCTCAAACCTGAAATAGTCACGTCAAATTTAAAAGAATTCTCTGTCCCTTTTATTATAATTGACCTTTCCTCCTTTTCTTGTTCAATTTCAAGAACATCTCTGTGGTGAGAACGGTTTTTGTGTCGGGAGAAGACGACGTGGATATGAGCAACGTCAGCAACGCCCGCATGGGGTAAGTACGGAAATTCACATCGGAATTCGGAAATGCACAATTTCCGAATTCCGTAATATTCCATTTTATTTTTTCTATGCAGATTTTACATCTTTTCTACACATTAAATCGTTTCACGAGTGATTGAAATTTAACATGGATTTTTTCTGACTTCTTCGCCAACGCCTTCATCAATCATCAATCATCAACGGGAAAATTGGATATTGGAAATCGCAACTAATTCAATAACACGGACACGGACACGGACAGGATGACTGTGGTCGCTATGGAAGCCCTTGCGATTTTCAGGACAACCTTTGTTGTCACGGTTCGTCATTATTTTTTTCCAACATTTTACGGTATAATTCACAGCAGTTCAAAATTCAAAATTCTAAAGAATTTAACAGACTTTTACCACTTGAATTTTGATTTTGCCAATCATGCGAATACAAATTTTCTGGAATTTCAAAATGACACTGGCGTTGACCGTCTTTTGTTTCAATGAGAATATTCAACATTCAATATTCAACTTGCAGGATTATTTTGCATTGATGACAAATGTGCAGCCAAACCACTTGGAAACCATGGTTACGGTCCCGGTTCTTCGTCCTTTGCTTCTGGAAATTTTGTAAGTCTGAATAAAAAAGGGAATCATGAGAAAACTGTAGATTCTGCCTTTAGAATCTACAATTTAAAATCTATAATCTAGAAATGGTGAATTTTGATTTTCCTCTGCCTGTTTTGTTGTACTCTTTGAAATTTAAACAGGCTACATGTAGTGCGGATGGGCAGAGTTGTGATGATCGTGTGTGTTGCAAAGGTCCGTGTTCCCAGTTATTCATATTCATATACAAATTTGAAATTTGTCGGTTGTCGGTGCCGGTGCCCGTGCGGTTTAGCGGCTATAAATGATGCGGATTCAAAATTTAAAAGAGAAAAAGAAGAAGATTTTTTTCTCTATTTTTTACACTGCGCAATTTTGAATTTTGAATTTAGGTCTCAAGTGCAAACAAGTCAACGGAGAGCTGATATGCGGATCCGGTCCACTTGGAAACGGAAATGGATTTAGTTTTGGATCCGTATCCGGATTTTCAAACGCCTTCGGAAATCAGCGCAAGGTATGTAGAATGTAGAATGTAGATTTTAGATCCTTGTGCTGACGTTCATTTTGTCAAATGTCAAGTGTTGCGTGTTGTATGGTCCAATCTTGTTTATTGAACGTGTATTTTATTTGTGGATGTGGCTTAACAAGGCCTGTGATCTAGTAACGGATGAAAATGGAACCGAAAAGTGCGTCTGTAATGCACCAAGTATTTGTGGAGACGGAATCGCTAGATGTATATGTGAAAAGCCGAACCCAGAAGCAACGCAGTGTTATCCACTTTGTACCCGGAACCAGAAGGTTGTAAGTTTGCCTTAGCTACCTAGACTCTAGACTCTAGACTCTAGGGGCATGATTTACAACATGTACGACTGGAAGCAAGAGATTGGATTCAAAATGCTCCATTTTCCGTAGTCAATAGTCAATGATCCGATCTGATGCTGGTGCTGACGTTCATGTTGTGTGGTCCCTTATTCAATATTCAATATCTCCAGTCTCCATTCCAATCTTGGCTTTTTATGGTTTATCGTCTATTTGTTTTTCGGTTTAGAAATTTTGTGACTTTGATACTGATGCAAATGGGAACAAGATTTGCAGCTGTATAAACCCAGGGAGGTGCGAAGGCGGTGGATGTGGATGTTTTGAAGATCCTCCAGGTACTTGTGCTTATGTATGTGAATAACGTGACAGAACCGGAATCGGAATGGAATTCTACCTCAAATTTATTTTCATGTTCATGGTCATTGACTACAAATTTTCTACCATCTAAATACTGTCTACTATCTTCCCACCTCTTCTTTCCTTGTCCCTTATTTTAAACCAAAAGGAAAAATGTTTGTTTAAACCTCCCCACAATGTTTATTAAATAAATTTCTCTCGTCAAATCCAATTTTAATTAAGCATCCGACGGAAATTTAGGAGCATTTCCTCATTTTTTGTAACCATAACAAAGCTCAAGAAAACACAAGAGCATTAAAGCCCAATAATAAATATTCCAACAGAATTACAAAAATTGCTTCGGGAAAAATCTATCAGCGTCCACAAATCCAAACCATGTATCATAATATTGAACTCATTTGATAGAAAAATGCACGCTCTACAATCTCTACTAAAGTTCACTTTGATATTTAATTAAAAAGTCGGTTAAATTGTAACTAAAGTTAACACACTTTATAAAGAAACTTGTTTTTTATTATTATTGTTCGAGGATTGAATTTAAAGGATTTTAATTTAGTAGGCGTTGTTCATTGACATTTTTGTGATTTTTTAAAACAAATGTGATAAAGATCCGTTGAGTATTTTAAAAGTTATAGATTTTAATAATAATTAAGTGGATTTTGGGGTGCTACGAATGTACATGATGAACATTCAAATGGAGCGCGACGCATGAGACATCTCGTGTCACAGAATCACAATACCTGCTTCATTATGCCCCTTTAAGATGACGCTTCAACCCATTTCATCCTTTTAAACGGCGTCGGGATCATACATCATGCAACCACGGACCGTGATTAAACACTGTAATGAACTGGGGATTTAACACAGTTGAGATTAAAATGAATCCATCAATTGAAAGAGCGTAAGAGTTTTGAGTTTTGAATTTTGAGTTGAGTTGGCAGCCGACGCGTCGACGGTCGACAGTTGCAATTGAAATGAAGCTGAACCTGAGATTAAGATGAAATGGAAATGGACAAACAAAAAACAAAGGATTCAAAAGTCAATACCCGGGTTAAAGTCATTTACTGCGAAATCTGCTTCTTTAAATATTATTTGTCTCGGTATTTGTTTTTGTATTTTCTACATCTGCATAAAATTTGCAAGAGACTTGGTGCATGAAAATATACGCAATGTGGACAAGTTGATACTTGACATTTGACCTTTGAAACTTGACCTCGCTTATTTGTACTCGTTGTTATTGATATTTTGTTACAATTTCTCAGTCCAGTTTAACTATACCAAGAATTGGGCCAAAGGTAAGGAAAAGTTTGTGCTTTGTGCTCCTGATAAATAAATGAACATCAAAACTCGCCTACGCTTACGATTGGAAAAAAAACAACGAAAACAAATTACAAATGTGGAATGAACGTTTTGTTTTATTTGGTACATTTTAACGTTGAAATTGAATACAATAAACTGGGGTTTGCGTCAGAATCCGCTGGTTTGGATTTTTCAATATAAATTATTCGCGTGTTTGATTTCCACTTGGTTTTAACATCGACCGCTTCCCTTTTGTACTTGGATCTTGACATCCTTTGCTCCTCGAGTTGCAAAATGGTAGGCCGGTCTAAAAACGCCATCGTCATCAGCCAACTTTGGATCTTGTTCATTGTAGGCCCAGATCATTTTCAAAACTCCGTTCTACACAAAAAAAACAAAGGCGTTAGAAAAAATTAAGAAATTTTGCTGTGTATTTTGCATTTAGTTTTGTTTTGTCAATGGCTGATTTTGAATTTTTAGTTGGAACTGTCGTTGGAATTTTACCTCAAAAGATCTGTCGTTTGAGCTATCACACAAATTCCATCGTCGTCTGAATCGAATTGTCGTTCTGCCTCCGGACTCAACACCGTTCAAAAGCTCGTAGTCTTGAGATGCATCTTCCTTTGGTTTTGTGTTGCCAACTCCGTACATGTCCTGAAATCACAATCAAATGTAAGACTTTTATAAAAAAATCCTTAAAATCTCCATGACAACCAGAAATTCTAGATAATTCGAAAATTCGAGAAAATTCCAATTGTAGGTTGTAGATTTTAGATTTTGGAAATAAATACCTTTAATTGAGCCTGTCCATTTTGATCAACCCATCCCAAAACGATATCCGAATTAGCCATACCGCCATCTGGAGAGAGTCCAATAGCAACATATCCATTTGTAGGAGCACTCATCTCCATGACGACGTACTCGGGGTCATCACTATTCACTTTTAGAATAAACTCGCCCTTGTTGTCGAGTCTCAGCTCTTGCTCGTGGGATCTTCCGTCGTGATGCGGGAGGCCGCGGACAGTCACAGCCACAATCACAACCACAAAGGACAGAGACACCAAAATATTCTTGGAAATCGGCATGATGAATTCCGATTCGGATCAAGAATTCAGAGGATTTCTGCACACAGTAAATAAATAAATAAATAAATAAATAAAAAGGTTGCCAAAGGAAGCAGACAGACAGTCTGCGACAAACTTGTGGATTTGACTGAGACAAAAGAGAAGAGCAGAAGAGCAGAAGAAGACGTAGAGGAGGACGACGAGGGCGTGGAGGATAACCAAGAGGAGAAAATTAGAAGGGTTTTTTGTCCTAGAGAAAAAAGTGTCGCTGATATTGAATACTGAATTGTTGAATTATTCAAGTAAACGAGGGGACAAAATATATAATAAAGTAATAAAAGAGAAGGTGATGTACTTTGTCCCACTGCAAAAGATGCATGTTAAATGCATATCAATTCATTTAAATTAGCATTAACTAGCATCTATTACAGAGTACAGAGTCCATTTTTGTCACCGAACAAGATGCGCCGTCTCCATTACATTTCATTACGCTACGCTCTTACATTGTACTATTACGACTATACTCTATACATAAGACTCAAAACTCGAGCCTCGAGCCTCGAGACAAGATGACATGAACATTGGCAAATGTAAACAGAAAGACGAATGACCAATGACCAGTCACGAGTAACGAACGTTCAATACAAAATACAAAGAGTCACATCGACAACCAAAAGTCGAGGAGACTCGAGAATGGAGAATCCAACCGGTTCTTTGCATTTTAATGTGCAGAAACTTGCTCTGTCCTCTGCAAAGTGTACAAAGTATCATGTAAAATGTACAACAGATTGCAAACGTTTATTGCCGAGACATACAGAGAGTGAATGAATATTGAATTATTGTATATTGTATATGCAAAAAGATACGACTATAGAATGAACAGTGTGTGTAGTTTGATCATTGAAAAACATGTAGATTGGGAATTGTGAATTGTACATGTTTGAATTTCTGACCTTCGCTTCTCTTTCTCTGTTGACGACAAGAACACATGTGTGTAAACAACGCAGTAGCTCGCAACAAGTGCAGCTGCAGTGACAGAGCACACAGAAAATAAAATGTACAATGTACATTGTACATACACCGTTTACCGTTTATCATTCATTTATCGTCAATCTTCAGCTACATTGAATCGCGGAGCATATTCATATCTACAAACTACAAACTACATACAGTGTTCAATGTCCAAGTAAATAAATTACGCATTTTGATTCATAATGATTAATGATGAATAGTGAATGATGATGCCTGGATTTTTTAGGTACTCTACGCTGTATTGTGTACGCTGTACGCTAAGCGTTATAACTTGTTGGTTGTACAATGTAAATGATCCGACAGGTTGTATCGTGTGTCGTGTGTCCGGTATCTTGTGCAAAGTTTAGAGTTGATTGTGAGAGTTGAGATGCAACTGTGAAGAAACGGTTACTTTTCAAATGTCAAGATTTTTCAAAGGGCAACTGGCAATGAAAATTTTAGGTGGGAGGAAGAGCAAGTCCAAAGTCGTCTAGATTCTCGATTCTCGATTCTCGATTCTAGATTCTAGTGTCTAGTGTCTAGTGTCCAGCAATTGTTATTTACTGCATTAAAGAGGATGAACTGAACCAAGGTCTAGAATCTAGAATCTAGAATATGAATGCAAAGGGTTGACTTTGGTAGTTTTTAAATTTTTAGTGCCCGCCGTCAGTTTGTGTGTCAATTCGGGTTGTTGCGATGTAAACATTTGTTTTCCTTTTCTTGTTTATTCATCATATCCAAATTCCAAATTTGTGTAATTTCAACGCCGTTTAAATGTTTTTATCCGTTTTTATCCATTTGATGGTTCAAGTTGTAATGGTTGAAGATTTCATAGCGAATTTTAAAATCTAAATTGAAATATTATAATGAGAATGAGCTTTGGTTTTCATGTGTTGTTAACAATACGAATCAAATATGGAATACCAGTGAAAGTTTCTTGATCGTGTGATTTGACGTAGTTGCGTTTTTATCCACATTTTAAATTTATCATGCTATTTCAATTACTTGGTGTGCCTTTGTAATTTGTATTCTCATCAGGATTGCGTAAATACTTATGAATGGAATGGATCCATAAAATGTATAATTTCAATGCGTTTAGCGTAATTATCTATTTAAAATGGTCCCAAATGCACAAATAAACTGGAGTAAAACGTTTCAGATCAAACTAATTGATACATGCGTATTGGATTGGATTGGAGTTTCAAGTCAAGAATTTACAGTCAAGCTTCTAAAGCCTATAGTCTAGAGTCTAGAGTATTGAATCTTGAGGCTTGATTTTTGAGCTTCAAGATCGCCGTATGCAGATGAGTGAGTAAAACCTGTTATCATTTAATCACGTAGGGGAAGCGGGGGCATAAATCCGCAGGGGCAAAGATCCGCACGCTCAATTTTATTTTTTATTTCGAAAACTGCAAAACGAAAAAACTTGAAACTTTTACACTTTTGACTTCACTACAAATGTAAAAGAATAAGGATATTCGGAATTTCCAGAAACGGGATTTAGCATGTTATAAAATTCGTTGAAAAAAAGGCAGGTTTTTTCAACCACTTTCCCGTTTTTTACAGAAAACATGTGTTGGGAGAATCA
>JAQGBH010006380.1:0-12614 GCA_034698265.1 Sminthurinus aureus | reverse complement strand
TTTAGAACAACTTGTAGAAGAACTGCAACAAAATATTGAACAAAAAAATAAGTCAAAATTTAAAACTGTACAAGAAAATTTTTGACACCCAAAACGTTTTCTTCGATTATGACGAAACTATGAATCTCCGGACGCTGAATTTTTTACATGTTTATTGTAAAAGCATGTAGTTTATGTGCCCAAAAGGGCAGCTCTCAGGATTGTCCAGATGACTGGCAAAAATTGTCAGAACTTGTGCAAAGTTTGATGTTGGACAAGGTTTATTGTCTTGATTACAATTTTTCTTTTTTCCCAAATTGTAAATCACAATATCTAAAAGTTTAATATTTTTATATCCTTCAAATCCTGTATTGACTCAATAGAGAAGCACTAAATTCAACCCATAAAATCCACATGGTTCCTTCTTCATATCTTGGACGGTAACCAAAACCTGCATTATAATATTAAATATTTAATATTTAATATTTAAAACGTATTTTATACATACGAATGTACAACATATACATAGCATAGTTAATATGATTTCTGATTTGTAATGAATAGTGAAAATAGAAAATAGACTTGATGCGCATAATATCCTAAGTGTAAACCAATCTCAATAAAACAACACTCTTATTATTGTTACATATTATTTACTTGTAGATACATAATTCGTTTTGCCGTTTGCTCTGAATTTGTGACAGAATCCGACATAGGTAATGTGATACACTGTGCATTTTGTATATCTACCTAAATTTCCCTTTTATTCAAGAACATGAGTATAATAATATAGTTATTATCAATTCAGTAACACACATTGCAAATAGTAGTTCATATGTACATATTACATATTATATATGTACTATACGGTTTTCAGAGTATGCTTGGGCAATGATAGCAGAATATGCGGAAGTACTCCTAAGAATACACGAGCTAGAGAAAAAGGACAATGAAGAATTAGAAGAAATTATCCAAACGGCTCATGAGTGGAAAAAACTTTGCCCTCGACCTATGAATACTAATGTAGTTAATCAAATTAAAGATTATCGGGAAAGGAAATTTCAAGGAAAGAAAGATTTTTTGGCAGAATCTTTATCGCAAACTACTGGATCTCTATCATCAACACAAGACATAAAATACATACCAGGTATTTAATAATAATGTTCAAAAACGAGCATATCGAGCATAAACATGCTGTGACATGGTGTCACTGTAAATCATATATAATATTATAATATACTTACCTTTCCAGATGCAGCATTTATTGCTCCCAGTACAAAATTGGATGCAGCCATTTTCAAAATTATTGAAAAAGAAAGTGCAAATCCAACAAGAGTTCTCACGGATTCCCGAGGTCGAAGATTAAAAGTGTCAAGTGCCTGCCCATGCTTGGATTGTGAAAAAACGAATGCAAGTAAATGACAAAAATCCAGTGTTGTCACGGTGGTCAAAATTGGTGTCCAAAATTGCCGGTCAAAATGGGCAAAATGGTCAAAATTAATTCAAGGAAATATGAATAATAAAAGAAATCCTTTCTTATAATGCATTACATTATAGGTGACGTAATTTTGTCCATTTTGACCATTTCGGACAGCAAATTCTATTTTGACCGTCCAAAAGACCAACACTGCAAAAATCTCAGTGTACATTTTTTCTTGAATGGTTTCACGTTTCACATCACAGTCTTGTATCATTTATCATAATATTACAATTTTACAATAAAAATAAAACGTCCATTCTTGACAATTGACAATGACTGCGTTATAAACACCTCATTTTGTGCACATGCATATATTATTGCACAGACAGAGAGAGCATAAAAATTTTATCACTCTGTATAAGAAGAAGCCGCATTTGTATAAACACGAAATCAGACTACAATCCTTGCAATTCCCCGAAAAGGCACAAATGTCCAAACCCTGAGAACAGGAAATATTAATCAAGTTCTGTTAACTTTACTTAATTACGTTTCTCATTCATCATCATTGTTTTACTAGATTTTGTTGTATTTGGTTCTTGTATTATAGAAAATACATAAAGGATTTTATTAGTATTATTATTGGATAAATATGCAGTCGTCTACCAAAACACCGACGTGGCAAGGTAAATCCACCGTAATTTTTTTTCGCTTCAAAATGTACCTCATTTATATAGACGTTTTTCTTCTATTGAAGTACTTGCAATTTTAATAATATGTCATAATGATGTGTATAGTTCATGAAATTGTGAACAAAGTTTTGCTTGTTGTATTTTGGTTACAGAAGCAAGAGATCAATTGCGAAACTGGAGAGATCAGAATGAACGAAAAAGTGAAGAAGTTGTAGACCTATGGATGACAGTTTTAGGGAATAAAGTATCAAAATTAGGAGATGAAAGTATGTTATAAATGCTTTTAAATATACTCACAAATTATTATTAAAATGTTTTTTGATGTTCTTGGTTATTTATCTCACACATTTGTATATATATATATATATGTGCATATATTGAGACTCACAATTTTATGATGTATCATTGTTCGTTTGTTTTTTTTTACAAACAAAGAATGGATGGTTTTGGAACAAGTTGCAATTGGAGCTTTAGATCAACATAATTATGGAATTGCGTAAGGAATATTTTTAATCAATGTTGTTTTTACATTTACCTTTTTTCTTTATTTTTTTGATGGATGATAACGGAAAACTTATATATATTTTCATTTCCAATTTTTCAGAGAGGACGCAATTTTGGTTTTAAAAGTAATGTAAAAATATTTTTTCCGATACTTAGTTTTGTGTGTATTGTATATCATGAATTATACTATAATACAAAATACAAAATTAATATATAATTTGTAATTTGTTATGAAGTCACTAGTTATCGTTGCAGGTAGTTTGTAATTCTTTATTTTTTGATTATTTATAAACATCACAGGATAGATTTCCTGAAAGTGATCGTGTGAGGTAAGGATTATAATAATTTGTGATTTGTGAGGCAAAATATTTTGAAGAAATCTATGTATGCCATAATAATAATATAGATCTAAATGTAAAATGTAATATTATTCATTTCAGATTTTTACAAGTCCTCCGTTTACAAGCTCTTCAGCGTTATGAGGATGCAATAAAAGGGTTAGATAGTATGATCCAAAGAGATAGTACAAATTCCGGTGCATATAAACAAAAAATTGCTGTACTAAAATGTCAAGGAAAAAATACAGAAGCCATTAAGGAATTAACAGAATATTTAAACATGTAAGAGAACAAAAGGAAGGGTATAGAATATAAATATATAAGTAGATGCTTTTAAAAAATATAATAATATTGGATTGTATAGCTTGTATAATATTTCTGTGTATTAAATATAAGTACATGCGTGTTATTATTTTTACATGTTGCTTTGATGGCTTTATGTTTCTTGTTTCTCATTAAAATGGCAATTTCAAACCTTTAGAATTCTACTTTTTTTTAATACTCTATACAGGTTTATGAGTGATCAAGAAGCTTGGTCAGAACTATGTGATTTATATTTAGCGGAAGGTGACTATTCTCGGGCTGCTTTCTGTGCCGAAGAATTGATTTTACATAATCCACATAATTTCTTTGTTCATCAACGTCTCGCAGAAATTCGTTACACAATGGGAGGAATAGAAAATACAAAATTTGCTTCATCACATTATGCCCAAGCTCTAAAGTTAAATGCAGAAAGTATGAGAGCCTATTTCGGACTCTTCTTGGTAAGCATAAATTCACTTGTCGTTTACTTTTTGCCATTTCACTTAAATGATAATCATTGATAATAATGTCATTGTATCTTTATCAGAGTGCTTCAAGTCTTGCAACTAATCCAAGGGTGCCTGCTACAGAGAAGAAAGAGTATTCCAAAGTTGCCTCATGGACTGCCAAAGAAATTTCTTTAAGGTATGTAAATGCATTGTCGCATAGTGTTATTTAAACGATACATGCAGTTATAATAAACAATAAACATTTAAAAATAATTATGTTAAATATACACCTATACTGCGTTGTTGAAAAATCAATTCAATAATAATAAAACTGTTGATAAATTTTTAGTACCTAATAATTTTACTTTATTTTGCTATCTTCATGTCAAATGAATTAGATATGGGGAAACATCTTTACCAAAATCTGGCCCTACTGATCTTGAAGGTCTTTTTGGGTCTCTGTCTCTAACCCAATGAAAATATATACAAAACCAGAGGTGGAAAAACTTCCTAAAGGTACGTACGTATATAGATTTATAGATATATACAAACAACAAAAACCAAGGAACGTCACTACAGTAGAATCGTGAGATATTTATACTTTATGCATAAAATAATAATAAAATATATTGTATTACGAACCCTTTTCAATGTTTTAAAGATTTTAACTTAGCAACACTACAATCTACAACGTATGTAAATAATAATAATAAAAATAATAATTATTATTAGTTTTCGCGAATTTTTAACTTATCATTACATGTTTTACTGAGAAATCGAAACGTAATTCCAACTTCTGGGCAGTCATTATAATATTATGTATATATTTGCATCACATTACAAGATTGTTACAATTGCTATTCCCTATTCCTAAGATAATAGATTATATATGTAATAATTAATAATAATATTATAGTAAATATACCTTACGAATTTCAATGTACAATATACAAGGCAGAATAAAATAACTTTTTTTTCCCTGTCAAAATCAATAATAAGCATAATATGTATAAATCAATACATCCTATTATTATACAATATAATATACATGTAGAATACCTATATAATATATGTATGATAATATATATATTTGTAAATTTGCCATTGTGTGTACACTTTAAAATTAGTATATGTATAATGTTATCCACATTCAATATGTATGTATTATATACTTCATATTTCTTGCTATATATATATATATATAAATTATATTATTCTATATTCGAGGCATTCATTAAAAATTTAAAGGATATAAATGATTCTTCATTTGATACAATAATAAAGTATTCCTATTACAGATTTCATATTTTTATTATATGATAATTGAGAATACACCCCAAAAATATGCATATACGCATAATATTATTAATTACTAGTATTAAAAGGACTTTCATGTCAGTATTAGTCAGGACACGTTATCACGCACATAGAATATGTATGTGACATCATCTATGTAAATAACATCGTTCTTCATGACCCACAACCCTTAGCGCTCCTTGTCTTGTGCTAAATATTCGTTTTATGGAAAGAGACATGGAAACACTAATGAGACATTTTTACTAAAGTAAGATTTTCCCAAAAACGGCTCTATGGAATATGAGAAATATATTTAAGTACTCTCAAGCTTTCTCTTAACAAAATGATTGCCCTCAGGACTCCATTTTATATATGAAACAATTTCCAGTTACTTTCAATTATTATTGACCAAACGAGTTGATCTGATTGAACTTCCAAAAGTATAGTAGTTAAAAGTTTAAAATAATAAAGCATAGTACTAAAAAACAGGTGTTAAAATTGTTTGTGGTTGTTGATGTTTTGGTTAATAGCAATATCTACAATGAATTATGTTCATCATTAACCTTTAGGAGTATTTTAGCATAAATTCAATGTACATACAACCTATCAAACCTGTACGGTTACTACACAAAAGTATGATCAAAATGAAATATTTGCCACTGAAAAATATTATAACAATGTTATTAAATATATGCATTATACTTAAGTCCTCTAATACATCAACAAATAATGATCATACACTGATAAAAATGATGATTGCAAAGAACTGGTCACTGCTGGAACAAGTATTTCAATAAATTTTTGTACAAAGCTATTCCGTTATATTTTGAATAATATTATAATATTGTTTATGGGAAGACAAAGAAATTAGAACACCTATATATTATATGCTTTTTTCAACAAAACCTTTCATCTCATTACTCGAGCGCCTAAAGATTAACGTTTTATGTACCGTTATTTATATATTTATATATATACATATGTTTTAATCATACACATATTGACATCTATTTACATTACAATACTTACAATCTTAATTACAAATATTACATTTTTATGAAATAGAAAAGATTAATTTAGTAAATTTTATACACAATGATATCCATTTCTTCTTCATTGGGCAGCAGTCGCAGCAGCAGTCGTAGAAGGTCCAGGTGGCGTGGTTGAAGATGATGATGATGATGGTCCCGGCACAGTCGTGTTTGCCTCTCCACCATTATTATTATTATTATTACTACTACTACTATTACTATTACCAGTCTCTGTTCCTCTTGAACTAAAGTAAAAAAAATAAAAATAGAAAAAGCACATCGTATTACATTACAATTTACAAAAAAAAATAATATGATGTTGACATAAAAAAACTATACAAGTTTTTATTTCTCTATATACAGAGATAAATTTTATTCCAATGATTCTGTTACTTAGATTATCTTGTTTTTGTAAAAAGTCTTACTTGACTGATTCCATCACAGTGGCATATTGCTGCATTTGTACCACAGCAGAATCTAATAGTATCTGGACATTACGCAAACATTGAAGTCGTGCTTCTATGTGTTGCCTACTGTTTCCTTCCATTCTTCGAAGTTCCTCATCACTCAATCCAGTAGTATTCAGCAGTGGAGGAGGTGGAGGAACTAAAGTTTAAAAGAATGTCGCAGTTAAGTACTTAATACCATTTAACCATTCATGTAGAGCACAATTCATGCTTAGCAAATGTCATCAATCATGTAAACATGTACTTCATATATGAATAAAGTAAAAGTCTATTTGTCATAATATGATGAATGTATGGTATTAGGGATTAGGGGGTTTTATTTAAACTTGTACACTTACTTAATGGAATATGAGGCATGGGCGGAATTATAAATGGTGGCATTTGTGTAAATGATCCATCTGTTTGCGATGCAGGTCTGTAAGCAAATGGTGGAAATGGACCAAATGTAAATGATGATGGTGCAGAACCTCCCGCAGTATTAGTTGTTCCTGTTGTTTGATTTGTTTGAGTCCCATCAGTTGCTGATGATGTCGGTGCTGAAGATGTTGAGGTGGTTCCTGTTGTTGTTTGACCATTTGAAGTTCCTTGTGTAGCTTGTTGTTGCTGTTGTTGTTGATTATTATTATTTGCAGCCATTTGTTGAGCCCATTGAGGTGGTAATCCAGCCCACATTGGAATACCAAAAGCTGGGATATTTGCTTGACCCGCAGCAGCAGCAGCAGGAACACGAAACTGTCCATATAGTTGAAATGGGGGGAAATTATTTCTTTGTGGAGGAGGTACAGTTGTAGTAGGAACAGGAACACGAAGAACATTTAAACGACAAGTAGGACAAGTTTGTTGACGTTGAAACCAGGATCTCAAACAAGAAACATGGAAAATGTGATTGCAAGGTAATTTCTTGGCCCCTACGAATTTTTTTTAAAAAAAAAGAAGGAAAAGAAGAAAGTTAAAAGAAGAAGAGAGAAAGTTTCATACATGATACACATTTTTGTCATACAAATTACTTTTATACTATCAATGGTATACAAAATTAGCAACGGACAAAAAATTATTATACTCATGAATATATTATATGTCATTATATTTATGTGTTTACCTCCAGTCATTTCTTCCCGACAAATAATGCATACATTATCAGTCGCTGCAAGTTCTTCAGCTGTTACATCCGGATACAAGTTGTTCATGTTATTGATTGCTCTTCTTGACATTAACACATCATTGAATGCCTTCTTGAAGGACCTAAAGAAAGTAATAACATGACTTTTAGACATTTAGATTTCAGATACTATACAATAATATTTTTCCCTCTCAATAATTTACAGAAACGAAATATATA
Organism: Sminthurinus aureus; assembly: GCA_034698265.1. NCBI lineage: Eukaryota > Metazoa > Arthropoda > Collembola > Symphypleona > Katiannidae > Sminthurinus > Sminthurinus aureus. Next base: position 4,799 of record JAQGBH010006380.1, on the reverse strand, counting down.
TAATATATATATTTCGTATATATATATCATGTCATAACCAGTACAAAATATAATTTATGTAACATATTGAACAGTAATTCACAAACATATATGGATAAAAAGTTTACATAATGTATTTCATTAATACCTCAAAGCTAAGTATGTAGGCCGAAGAGCAAAGAGTGGTAGTGTATAAATACGAATCATGATGATAACAAACAGGACATAAAGGATAACTTTGAATAATCCTGCAATAAATGTGTCATTCATTATGAACATAATAATATAATCCTGAACCCTGTAATAATATGCTTTACAAATGATGCAACAAATACATTATTCCATATGATGATACATTGTACAGCAAAAATCATTATTAAGTATTATTGAAATCATCGTACCAATAATGACTTCTGTATGAAGTACAAACACGGCTTTGTTTTCCCATGGTGTTTCATTTTGCATATCGACAAGATGGAAAATATATTTGGCCAAAGTGTTCAAAACAATTGTTGTTAAAATGGCATACTCAAATCCAAAAACAAGCTGAACTGATGCACCTTTGGTAATTGTTGACTGATAGGCAGAATTGACGAAATACAAATCCAGTATCATTAACACTGCTAGTAAGCCTGTAGCATCATAAAATGCATTCAGTATTTAGAAAATGTACTTTTATCAGAGCAATTAAAAAGTGAAATATTGTAAGTACAAATACAATGTATTACAAAGTGTACTTTTAGTAACGATAATGACATAACTTACTTAATACTCTAATATGAAACAATAGAGTAATCACAGGACTTCTTTCCATCTATATAAAAACATAAAACAAGGAAATAAATTATAAATTATAACAATAGTTATAATTTATCGAGTGCTTATACACTATAATAATATAATGTGTATTAGAATCTTGAAAATATTTTCAATCCTTTCTTACATAATCAACTCTTTCTTCAGCAAGCCAATGAAATGATTTCAAAAATAGTAAAAGTGTGAAGAGAGCTAAAAATTTTGGACTAAAATCATCACGGAAGACCGTGAAAGCGAGACATGTTTCAGTAACAGCATACCACGATCTTTCAACTAAATGCTAAAATGTAAAAGGGAAGTTAAAACAAGAAAAAAAGATTATATATATATTGTTATACACAAAATAATATCTAATCAACAATATGATGTATTTTGAAAAATGGATATCAAAATCTGAGAGAAAGTTATATATATATACTCATTACTCATAGTATGTACAATGTGACATGTATACATTATGATATATATACTTATATACATTTTACATTCAGTAATGTACATACCTCAAATTCTGCTGCTCTTAACTGGCCAAAAAATAACTTTCGAAAGAGTTTACCCATCATAATTACAATCAGTAAAGCTTGTGCATAAATCACCTAGAAAATGAAATCAAAAACAGTACAACATTATGCAATACAATAATAAAATGTATCATAATATTACTATTATACGATCACCACAAACATCAATGATGTTGACTACATCAAATATATATTATACATACACACATACAAGATACAAAGTAAATATTATGATGATGTAAAAGATTTGTAAACACAATTAATTGATTGTCAGAAAAACTTACAGCCATGCTAGGTTTTGATTTTGTGATATAAACCACTGTAGGATAGAATTGTTTTTTTAATAGATATCCATTCATTACGACCCCAAAGGTCACACTCACACACACAAACCACACTGTCCATAAATACTTCATATTTTCAATATTTTAATCTTCTTCTTTATAGTAGATGAAGGTTTTTAGTTTTTAGATAAAAGAATCTAAAATGAAGTATATATATATTGTTTGAGATATAGTATTTGGTTTTTGGTCACAATCTGAGTATTTTTAAACGTGTACAACCAAATGATTAAGTTACTGAGTAGTTTCCACTTCCTTGTGTCAACAAGATGAGATACATTTGTGAACTATGAACACTGCTAATATAACAGCCTGTAATAACATTATAAAAATGATCAAAAGATTATAATAAAAGCACTCAAAATTAAACAACAGTATGTAATAAAAGTAATACAAAAATGGTCTTTTGATTAAATAATATATTACATGTTACTAAAATAAAATAAAAATAACTTACTTAAAACTTAAAATATACTCGTATCTCGTATGTCAAAAATAGTCACAATCTGGGTATGTACAATGAAATTTTGATGTTTTTGAGTTGCACCTTCTTCTTTCTTGTTAACAGGGGATACATTTGTGAACTTTGACCTTGTTTTGAATGCCAGTATACTTGTATAAATAATTTGTTATGTTTAATTCATTAAAAATTAATCAGTTTTTAAAAGAAAAATTAATCAACACCAAGTTTTTTATGTGACTATACTTATGTTTATATGTGTACATCCTCATTCAAATCTTCTTACGTACACGTACAATGAAAATACTGCGTCAAAATTCAAAACCAAATAATACTCCTTTCGAATTCCCGAAAAACTACTATTTTTGTTAGTGTTTACACCAGAATAATACCAAGTATTGGTACTCTAGTGTGTTTACCTATAGAAATAAAATGAGTTAATTATAGAGTTGACTACATAATATAACTTCAAGTTAGAATGAATATCGTATTACAAGTTAAAAGGTAAAAGTCATTGTTTTCAAAGTATATTTTATTATGTCATAAATTATTCTTGTCATATACTGGTATGCTATTAGTACAGAGAGATATTGACACTGTGGTTATAATTTTAAACGGTGTTTATTGTTTATTTTAGGTGATGACAGTTGAACATTTAAAGAAACACACGCCTACATTTAATAATAACTCATCTTTGAAACCAAAAGAAATCATTTATACAAAGAAAACAATAAATAAATCAAAATGACAGAATACCGACATTGGAAAGCAGAAATGGAGCAAAGCTCCTTTTCTCCAGAAGAATTTGTAGAACGACTCGCATGGAGAACTGTAACTTCCGGTGACGATTTTGAACCTGAAAAATTACACCAAAGTTTTTCTGATGCAATCTTTGATCTTCAATCCATTTTGGAAATGCAGAGATTAAAGTGTACACAAGTAGAAAATACTTTCTCCAAAGAAGAACAGCATTTAAGAAGTCGCCTTGGCATGTTACTGAACCGTAATCAAAGTTCACAAGAAAACTTGGCTACATTAGAAAAGAAAGTAAGTCACTGTGGAATTTAGAGGTCACTATAATAGTATATATATTATATATTTTGTTCGCAAAACTTCAGAGTCAGAATCCACATGTTAAAAGATACCTAAAAATACAATGAACGATATGAATACATAATATATTATGCATATATTATAATTACTATTATACATAATATACTGTATATGCCTAAGAATTTGAAGTTATGATCATTTTCCTCATAATATTTTGATTACAGGTAAACTCGGTAGCAACCAAAGTAGTTCATTTAGGTGATCAATTAGAATCTGTAAATCTACCTCGGGAAAGAGCAAATGAAGCTGCCAAATTAATGAAACATCTTGCTGATTTCCTTCAACCTGGAACGATCCTCTTGTCAGATTTATTTAGAGATAAAGACAATCTGTATGAGGCAGCTGAAATTATTCAGAAATTACAAATGATTGCCCAAGATCTTTCAAGTGGTGGATCAAGTGTAAAGTGAGTTGTGTAGTTTTCATATTCATGAGGAAAAAAACAGTTGTTTCCCTTCTTTCTATTTTTTGTTTTGAGCGTCATCATTCATATGTTGTGTCATATAACATGAGATTATAATTATATAATGTTTTTTACCTTTGAAATTTGCGTATATACATACATGTTATATTTTGTATAATATCATTTTTTTGTAATTTGGATTTTGTTTTTAGATTTGATTCAGCTGTGAAGAAAATTCATCAAAAGTAAGAACATGTTTATAAACATATCAATATCTATGTTATATATATATTATATATATATATATACAAATTTATACCGTGAGATTTATTGTTACCTTTGTAATAACAAATGTAGTAGGTCTATAGTTTGTGTGTTCTATAGGTAGGTAGGTATAAAAATGTATGTATAATATTATGCTTATTGTATTTTATTATTTTACCCATCTACAGATACGATGAAATTGAACGTTCCCTTATTGAAGAATTTGTTTCTGCTCAACGAGTTGATGATCGTGATAACATGAAACAACTTGCACATATTCTATATAATTTCAAAGGCTACTCACAATGTATTAATGCTTTTATCGAACAAAGTCAATTGGTAAGAAAAAATTATCATGTCTTTTACTTATAAAATAGTCTCTTGTCTCTTGTATCTTTTATGTTTGGTATAATATTATGCTTTTCATAGCTGTTGTAATATTATTATTATGGCAAATAAGCTTGCATATTATTATATATAACATATAACATAGTACGTACAGATAGTTGACCAAAAGTAATTTTTGTACGACTAACTTTACGCCATAGTAGAGGTGAAAATCGTCGAAATCTCATTTTTTCATAAAATCTTCAAAAACCCATTGCTAGGCATGAGTTAACATGAGTGGAAAAAGTTTTTTTTGAAAAAATTAATTTGGGGTCGGTGGGGAGCATTTAGAAGTTTTTGTTAAAGTGGTTTTGTTCAAAAAACGGGGGCCAGTTTTGTGAAGCCATTTCTGAACCGATTTCAAAAATTCCAAAACAGGGGGCTTCTCAGAGCAATTTTACACTTCAATAATTTCGTCCGTTTCAAAATTCGTTAATTTACGCCCTCTGCAGGTCACCAAAGTTTTTGAATTTTTGAGATTTCGAGGCTGATTTATAAAACGCCACTGTACAGCC
>JAQGBH010006379.1:0-12614 GCA_034698265.1 Sminthurinus aureus | reverse complement strand
ATTTAATATATCTAGTACTATACGAAGTATGGGATATAGAGTATATAGTATAGGGTATAGAGTATAGAGTATAGAGTATAGTGCAGTGTAGTGTAGTATGGTAAAAGGTAAATATAGTATCAAATCAAATGAAATGAAACGGAGAAAAATAGAAAGTATAGGGGAAAAATTTCTCCTGAATAATAAAAATGATGAGGCGTCGTCTTCGTCATGTATATCGTATATTCAATTTAAATTCACCAGGCTGGCAACGGCCAAGCCAAACCAAGTCAAGATGAGTCAAGTCAGGTAGAAATGAAAGTACTTTTAACTTGTAGTTTTAGCAGTAGTACAGTATGTATATAGTCGGGTATATCTTGAATTTTGAATCTTGAATCTCTAAAATCTACAATCTACGTAGATATACACATATACACAAAAACACTCTGAACTATGAACTATGAATGTAAGTATTCTCTCCACCTCTCTACTTTTCATATGTAATAATAATCTTGGTTGTTTCTCTTCTTTTCTCCTCTAGTAATAATAGTTATAATATTGATGATACATATATAAACAGAATCTTCTCTTGTTCTCCTCTTCTTCCTACTTTTAATAGGATATTATCTCAATGTACATTTTACACATGTGTGTCTAGTGTCTAGTATCTAGTGCCTAGTGTTTAGACTTTAGTTTCTAGTTTCCAGTGCCTACACGTACGTATCTATATTGTCTTATTGTCAATGTGCACGGCCTACAAACATTTTGAATCTGAATCCTCGATGAAAGAAAAAACACCAGTAACCAGTAACGAGTAACGAGTAACCAGTAGTACATTACATTACATGTAATTTGAAGAGTGAGACAGACAGACAGAGAAAGAAAGAGAGAGGATAAAATAAAAAGGAAAAGAACGCGTTTCTCTTTCTTACTTACTTATTCTCTTCTTTCTGTATCTCAGTTTCTCAGTTTCTCAGACGTTCCCTCAAAAACTTGTAACGTAATCAAGACGTTCTTTACAGCACAACTAAAACTTGTTCAACTTCAACTGGGACTTTGGCAAACATCTCTGAACTAAAAATAATCTTTCTTCACCCGTTATACTTGAGACTTGAAAGAACAGACATTATACAGTGAGATGGGTACATACTACATACTGTGTGCATATTTATCTATCTATATACTGTAAATTGAATGCAATACATAATACATGTGCAATACAGACGACTCTCTGCTCTGGCTAAATCTCATCTCATACATGTACTACGTACTCCATATTCCATACTCCACTCTCAATACTCAATACATATGTGCGGGTAAAATGTAAAATGTGTTTAGTGTACAAAATACAAAACTACAAAACTAGTCGGTTGCTTCTCCTTCTCCTTCTCCTCGTCTTCTTTTCCTTGTGAAATTGTGAACTGTAAAGTCGGATGAACATACGGAAAGCAAAAGCCTTCAAACACCACCACCAATAACAACAGCATCATCAGCATCAGTATCATCGTCATCCTCATCCTATAGTCAAGATCAGGATGAGCAAAAGCGCATTCACAGATATCTTTGTGAACAAAATGAACAGGAGTTTGGAATAGACAGAAGAGATACAGTAAACACCAGAGGGATATGAATATGTAATGTAGATATTGAACTCTATGCTCTGTATTCTGTATTCTGTACACAGTGTACAGTGTACACTCTAAGCGCTAAACTCTGTACTTTAAACCGTACAGTGAAAATTGAGAACAGAGAATAGAGAATAGAGAAAACGTAGAAGCGAAGAAGAAGCCATGTGGGTAACAAAACTTTGAAATAGGAATAGAAAATATGCATTTCCAAAAAATTCCTCGTCACATAGAGATAACCATGTTTACATGAAAACTGAGGAGTAAACACAAAGGGCTTTCATTTTAGTCTACAGTCTACGTTGTACAGTCCATAAGATAATTATAACAGAGCACAGCTCACAGCGTATAATCCAATCCAATAATAAATAATAGTTTGCACGTGTTTCTGCATTCCATATCCTTAAAATTTATCATCTTTTGTTTGGAATTTGGAATTTAGAATTTAGAATTTGGTTTTCAGTTTTTGGTTTCTTTTTCATCATTTTTTTTTTAGAGAAAATCCAATGCGATGAATCAGACGAGTAAATAAACAATGTCATGAAATTTTGCAGGCTAAAATAAAAATAAAAAACCATTGAACAAGATACACTGGATAAAATCGAAACAGAAACAGAAACAGCATAAGGTAAAATCAGTCCATCACCAATCACCGTGGCGCGCCGTTCGCCACTCGGTATTCGGCATTAGACATAAAATAGAAAAACCTAGACTAAACTATGCGTATCTTTGAAAACCAACTACTGAAGATTAAATCTCATCCTGTGTGTTGTGTATGATACTATCCGTTCTCGATTCGTTGCTCAGTGTTCAATATTCATTGCACCAAACACCAAAGCAACCCAAGCCAGAGCTAACATAACGGAACGGAACCAGACCAAAAGTAAATTCAATTTGCATCCATGCATTCCATCAGCCATCAGCCTAATGCCTAGTTTAAAGGTAGGCAGTATGGAGAAACAGATGAACTGGATTCCCGACTCTACGAGGTCTATTATCTATATTATCTAGTTATCTCTTATTTCTCCTGCACCTTGTACGTTGTACCTACATATGTACACTGTACACTGCACACTGTACAGAGCACAGAGTACAGAGCACAGAGAGTGGTGTAAATGGTAAATGCATATGTAATTGGATGTAATTCCCTGGTATCCATCAGCTCTCATTCTAATTCTCATTTACCGCACCCCGAAACCCCAAAGAAAATGCCGATCAAGAGAATCTACCATGTAGAATGAAGAATGGAGAATGGAGAATGGAGAACCAAGAGTGAGGAAGGCGGAGAAATCTGATTTCAATTCACGTACATGATGTACGTGTATGTGAAAGTACTGTATTATGTATCATGTATTACTGCAAGAGAAACATGTTTAAACTGCAATATTCCACATCCAATGCGGTACAGATACCAGTAAACCGAAAGCGGGCACCGGAGTGAGAAAGCATACGGCGCTCTATCTAGTTTCGGATGTGGCAAACTAACTCTCCGAAATAATTATGTAGAGTACAGGTAGATTGGATCTCACTAGGGTTTCTTTTTCTCCTTCTTCTTTTTGTTTTCCCACTGATACTGATTGGATTTATTTCCCTCGTATTTTCTCTTAGTAAAATATTCACACGTAAATGTATCAAGTATGTAGGACAGGATGTAGGTGTAAAATTGTAGATTTTAGACATTGGATAGTGGATAGATAATAGATATAAACCAGAAGATAGGATCAGTGTAGTTTTTGTAGTTTGTAGGTTTGTACCTATTTGACAGAACCTGTCAGCTGTATATCTAAAATGTTCTGGATAGAAAATGAAGATTCGAGATTGGAGATACGCATTTTCCAAGTGTATGCGGAAAACCATAATTTGTACTTTATCAGTACACTTCCTTTTTCTTCCGGTTTTTTACACTCTTTCATGTTCCGTGTTCCATGTTTTACGTTTTATGGTGTGCGTTTCTGCACTCTACTCGACTCTTGACTCTTGACTCTTGACTCTGTGACTCTGAAAAATTTATGAGAGGCCTCTCCAATGTCCATGCCCAACGTCCAACATCCAACATCCAATGTAAATTCTGGAGGATCGAGGATGGAGGATTGAATCACCTTTGTCACGGAATCCAATTAATTTCATCCTTTGTATATTTGTACAAATATCATCTACATTCTGCGTGTGTGATATTGTAACTACGTTGCAGAATTTTGAAAAACCTCGTGCGTTGTGTACTGAATTTCTTTTGTATATAAAATATAAACATGAAGAAAAACCTGTAAAACACCCTTCAAGTGTAAAAAAGCCCTTTAAAAAGAAGCTCCCTCATTTTCCGTTTTCCATTAGTTAAAATAGGAAAATAAGGGAGACTTCAATCGTCATTCCTCCATATGAATCCACGCTTAAACAACCAACAACCATACCTACATATACTCCATTCTTCACATGTGTATAACTGAAGTAAGTCAAAATTGGAGTTCAAAACAAAACAAAAACCAAACACACACTGCAACTGAAAGACCTTTAAAACGCCTTTGAGATAAGACAAGACAAGACAGGACAAAGGGATGAAATACATGTACAATGTACATATATAAAGTTTCTACGGATGGAGAAAAAGAGGGAAAATGTAGAAATGTAGAGAAGAGGCACGAGGCATGAAAGGCGAAGTGATTTCAACTATTTCAGTATTATAGTACAAACAACCCCGAAAACCCAAAGGAAAACGAAAAACCGAAAAGCTCCATGACATATCACTTTCCTCTACTTTACGTTTTCCAGTTGTTTGTGTGTGGTTGGCATTGGTATTGGTATTGGCGGGATGTGGTATAGTGTGGTGTGGAAATAAACTGTCTTGGATTGTTTACTCACTATATGAGTATTGAGTATTGAGTATTGCATAACAAAGTATAATACAAAATATTTATACATGTAAGATATCATGTCTGACACATGCCACATTTTCCGTTTTCTGTTTCTCCACTTCTCCTCTTTTCTTTTCCTTTCTCAGCCCGCGCCCTCACGGATATGGATATGGATATGTAAATATACTTGAGTTCCTTCAATACTCAATGCTCAATGCTCAAAGCTTTTAAAGTCTAAACCTTTAACTCTTAACTCTAAAATCTACAACAGAGTGCGAGACAGAAAACTCTTCACTCTGTACTCCGCACTGTTAAATTAATTTTATCAGGAAATCTCAAAGTAGATACCACCGTAGACGAAACTCCAAGTAGGTAAATAAGCATGCTCAATGCTCAATGTTCAATGTTCAGTCTTCAATATTCACACACTAATAACAAAATAAAACCAAAGGGATCCGAATAAGGAAATGCGAGGATGACATTCATGTGCATCAACACGGATTTGTGTGATGTGTGATCAACATTTCATTTTCCTCTACCACCAGCAAATATGCAAATATGCATTTAATTATGTTATGTGTATGCACCCATCAAAATTTCATTTATACTCAATACTCAATGCCCATACATTCTCCCTTGTGAATGTATTCCTCGGTTTTTACATTTTCTCACCCTTGCCTTAGCTTGCCTTGCCCATGGCTCAGAATCGCTCGACTTCTGTCCATAGTTTGTAGTTTGTAGGGAATCCCTCTCTTGCTCTTCCCTCTCTTTTTCACATGGCATAGGAAATAGGGAAAAGGAAAGTGACAGAAAAGTTGAAAAAAAGATGTTGCGTTTTCGGTGAGTGTAAGGATGTGTAATGTGTAGTGTATATTGTATAGTGTATAGTGTATAGTGTATACTGTATGCTGTATGCTGTATGCGTACGAGTCCTTCAATTCACCCTCTTTCGATTCATCAATGAATGAATGAATGAACGAACGGAAGAAGAACGGAAGAGACCGAAAGAAAACTCAGCATGACGAAAAAGCCAATGCCAAAGCCAAAGCCAAAGGACAAAAAATTCCAAGAGTCGTAATGCATCTCCTTTGTACTATGTCCTATGCACTATTTACTATTTGCTATGTTGCTTATCTACCATCTACTATCTACGCATACGCGGTGCGTATACTTAATATTTACGTCCACATTCCACATTACATTTAAAATACTATTACTGACTGTGCACATGTACAATGTACAAAGTATACCCCGATTCTTGAATCTTGCTCTATATTCTCAGCTGGAAGACTTATCCCCCATTTCAAGTTTTACGCTCCAAAGTCGACAGTCGACAGTCTCAAATGTTTTCTACAAGAGGTTCTACATTTCCAGCTTTCAATTTCCAACCCCCGGAGCCTCGAATCTCAAGTCTCAAAGCTCAAATCCAAATCCAAATGATGGACGGTTTGTGAGTAAATAGTGAATACTCAATACTCATGCATATTCATTATTCATGTGATAGGATAGGAAATGTAAAATGGATTTATCACTCTGTAAAAACCTTTGGTGTAATTTATGCTAAAATAGGAAATATCTGTACTATTGGTGCCTCATTTTTCATTAAGCTCTCTGCATCCTCTACCAGCGCTACTTTTACCGTCACTATATAAAGTATAAAATACCGATCGACGGAGAATGTCCAAAACATACTGATATACTGATATTGTATAGAGTATAGAGTACATTTTTTAGAGTAAAGAGATATTGGCTTAACGCAACCTTCATTTTTTCTCTCCCAGTCTGAACTCAACTGAACTGAACCAAATGGAAAAGAGCGATAAGTGGACTGAAACCTTTTTTCTACCTCTCTTATTTACTTGCTAGTGGCTTTACCATTTGGTTTTGGTTTTTTTTTCGTCATTAGTCATTAGAATCGGAACTGAAATTATGTACAACTAGAACCAGAACTGGAACTACCATACATTGCATTTGCGTTGCATTTAACAACTATTCAGACTTTATTTTGAAATTTGAAGTAATGAAGGCACAAGGCACAAGGTAGTATCCGTACACATGACTCATCATGATCCAAATACGTACATTGTACGTTGGACAATGTGCATTTGAGATACATATTCACATGATAAATATCATGTAAGTATTCTTCACTTCCTCCTTTCTTGTGAGCCCTGAGCAACAGAGACAAGAAAACCTCACAAGTGCGCGCCTCTTTTCTCTTTTTCCTACTACCTTTTTTCCCTGTCTCTAAATTCTAAACACTAAACTTGCACCAAGTTCCAGTACTTTTGATGATCACATCTGTCCCATTCCTCTCCTTCTAAGGCAAACTCTATATTCTGTATGTTTCAACTTCTAAGGTTGAATAGTTATACGAATATAATATTATGAAAATATGAGTTTTACATCTAGAATCTAGAATTGAGAATCGAGAAGTTTTGTTCTTTATTTCCAGCGATATAATATATAAATGTGTGTAAAATGTGTGTGCGTGCCCAAAATATAAATAAATACATGTACATATAGGTACACTGCATTTTTTCTCAAGGGGCTTGGCCTTATTCGCTTGTTGTGTTTTCTTTTCTTTGGAGTTTGGAGTTTGAAGTTTGGGTTTTCACATTTTTAAGGAATAAAAAAGAGCCTACAGGACATAAAAATACTTTGAACATTACATGCATATTTGGGTGCAGCATGTACCATGTACATTGTACATGGACAAAACTATTAAGAAATATTTAGTGTATCTGTAAAATTTAGATTTTAATCTTGATTTGGAACTGGAACTGACACTGAGACTGGATCTGGTTCTGGTTGTATCAGAATTCCAAAGTCAATGATATTGTAAATACGACTGGGGCTGAAATGGATGCTGTCAAATTTCAGGTTATCGCATCATTTTTATCCAAACACCATCATAAAGAACAAACGCTCAGAGTTGAAACATTTTCAGCACGTACTATTTCTCTTGGTTGCAAATTCTCAGAATCTAGACTGTAGCCTTCTTGCAGTTACTGTTCCAAAGACCAAAGACATGTTATCTTTATCAGCAAAAATTCATAACATGTTGTTTGTTGTATTAGAATTTATTCATTTTTCATCATGTCCCAGATTTTTCTCTGTCACAATAGTTTTATTGTTAGATAGATTCTAAATCATATATGTTGAAAAGATGTCTAATCAATGATCAATAATCAAGATCCGTTTCCCGTACTCAGTGTTTTGTTGCAAATTTTCTTAATTACTTATAAATTTTCATGTACCATAATTAAGAGCTGAAAAAGTTCTTTCCTTCTAGTTTCTAGTTTATAGTTGCTGTTCTAATTTGCAAATAGAAAATTCTTCTATTGTCTTTTCTCCTCCTACCATTTCCATTTTAGTTTTATTTCTTTGTTCAGTCAAAAGTCATCTCGTGCTTGAATTGGCCTTCGCTTTCATAATATATAATCTAGTAGCGTTGTTGTATGTTGTATGCCTTGTGGTTTTGTAGAGCACACAAAGTCATTAATATGTAATGAAATAATTTTATGAACTCACTTTGCATTTCATTATGAAAACGTACCTACTACCTACATTCTACATTCTACATTCCTCTATTTGATCCTCCTGTAAATTCTACGCTGTACACGGTACACTGTGATGTGATGTGATGTGATTTAGTTTCTCAAATTAATGATGCTCGTGAGTGAAGTTGCTGTTGTTTATTGGATTTGGATATGAGCTGTGTTATGTGTTGTGTGAATATATGAATGTGAAAGCATAAAATATGCATATTTAAAACTAAAACACATTTTTACTCCTACATTTACACGCAGAGTACAGAAACAGAGCGTCGAGTTTAGAGTAGGTAAATCCAGAGCAGAAGAGAAGAGAAGAGAGAGAAATTTATGTGTGGAAATGAAGCAATTACCTTTAAATATTTTATAGGTAATTTCTTCAAGTTCAAGGTGACTAGTACATAAATAATAAATAATACTTCCTACCATGTACACTATACACTGTACATATCATGATATAGAACAGTGAGCAATGAACATAAAACTGTAGCTACAGATATTCAATGGAAATTTGAGAAGCAACCTACTTTTCCCTACACAAACAATCACGTAATGTACACATAAATAAACTCGTGTCATACTCATAACCTCTGTAACGTGTAACGTAGTCTCTCATAACTCAAAACTCAAAACTCAGAACTCAAAATTCATACTTCTTCATTCCTCATACAACGTATAAGGCACAAGGTACATAGATCTATGTATAATGTACACTGTAAAGCATATGAACTCTCAGAACAACGAACCACCAACGGTTTTATTTTTTATTTAGAGGTAGAACCAAGTCGACTAACTTTATGATATGACATACAAAATAGAGCAGTAAAATGCTCCTGAATCATCACACATTTTCAGATTCCCTTTATAGCAAAAAAGTACCAGGGGAAGTAACCTAGATGTAGACGAGATTTTTGAACTTTCCACTTTCCTGTTTTCACAGTTCCATCACTAAAACGAGTCAGTTTTATATTGCCTCTCTTACATAATTTACAGGATTCACAAATGGGAAATAAAAGTTGCAATATGAATCAAAATTTTATACACATTCAGGATGGAACACGATTTCTGCATTACGAATTACAAACAGTAACTTTGCTTTTGGAATTGGAAATTGGAAATCGGAAATCGAGATGTCGGAAATCCGTTCCATAATTGATGAATTTCCAAAGCTGGGGAAACCATCCATAAAAATCAAAATCAGGATCAAAAATGGACGATGAAATATGAATTACGAATGATATTGGAAATTGGAAATCTTCCAACTCCTTCCAAATTTTCCGTTTTTGATACTTTGATGGTCAAAATTTGCAGCAAAACTTTGAATCAAAGATCGAATCATTTTACTTTGAGTTCAATTTTTACAGCAAAAGAGTGGATGATACGTATAGAAGATAGAAGCAAGAAAAGGGGTTTGGTTTTTAATTATATTTTTTTTTCCAGTTTTCAGCCCTTAGTTGAGGAATTAGATCTTAGTTTAAGGTTCCATGAAGCTCGTTACTAGTTTCGGTATTAGTTCTATTAGTATCACGATTCGTGTATAGTTAAGCATGAAGCATGAAGTAGGCATATAAAATTACAAAGCTAACGATATGTAATTTACGTATATGCTTGGTGCTTGGTACATTGTACTCATGTGGAGAAAATTGAAAATCCTGGTAGACTGGAACTGTTTTCCGGCCTAAAGATGACACATCCCACATCCACATACACACAAAATACAACATGTGGGAGCAATTCTGTGACGGACTTCTCCAGTAAAATTCCAGGGTTTCTATAAACATCGTGTCTCCTGACACTGTATTGTACAGTGCGTAGTATGTAGTATGTGTATTGTATGTATATGCTCCATGATTTTTAAGACAGGAAACTTTCATCGTCGTTTCAACTCTCGAGTCTCGAGTTTCAAACGGGACTTTTCTCCCTTGCTTTTGTAGCGTATGAGAACAAAGTTTCATGTTTACAGACATTACACAAAAGTATGTATCCGAGGTTACTCGTAATTTGAAACTAACTAAATGTGTATTAGTTTTCATTTTTTCTCATCTTTTGCTCATCTTCCTCCAGTTGTTTTTTAGAATGATTTCGAATAAAAAATATAATATGCTGCTAAGTTATCAAGTTATAGTTAATGGTTAATGCATGTGTAAAATTTGATGTAGGAAACGTCGACAGTCTCTGTGTTTACAAACGTTATTAAAAATGGTTGAAAGCCGTGTAGAGGGCAACTTATTAATTTTTTAGAGGCAAAACGTGTGTGTGTATGTATATATGATGTGTGGTATGTGCAGGTTGTGCATTGCACATTATGACCATTTTTGGACTGCACAATCTCACGTTGTCTCAAATGAACCTTTAATTAATATGCAACCACACTATTAATTTCAAGGTAGCTTGCCAAAAGGGAATTTTTCTTTTAGAGAACACAAAGCAGCAAACTGAGGTGAAATTCACGTTAGGAGACGTCAGCATCCAAAGTAGATTGCTAGATGTAATATCTAAATATATACGATATACATATGTAAAGCAAGAACAATGCACAAGTATTCACACTCGTTTTGAACAGAAATACCTCTCCAGTCGTCTCTTTTGCTAGTTGCTCGTTGCTGGTTCTGCTTGTTTTATCAGGTGTGCGTGTATATTATGTTAGCAATTTTTTTTATTCATTTCTGATCATGATTATGACAGTAGGCGAGAGTATAGTATTATAACATAACGATAGCGCATTAAAATATGCGATATTATGCAGAATGTACAGTTGAAGCAAGCTGAAACTTCGTAGACGTTTTAATTTGATGCTCGTGTGATTTTTGCAATTCCGACCTATATACATAAATTCATCAGTTTTGAAGCAAAATTTAATTACGAGAACAGACGTACGTACAAGTATAATTTTCTGCTAGCATCTAGCACCTAGCATGTGAGTAAGAATTAGACTGACATGATACAACTACATCATTGATGGAAGCTATATAATTTACGTCATTGCACATGTATACTCAAGGTGTAAATTCTGAATTCTGATTCTCTGTGTTCTGTGTGTTGAGCATTGAGTATAGCTTGAAGCTGAAAATCTAGTGGTATGATACACGAACAGTAGGTATTGTGCTCCAATTTATTATCACTATTAGTATAATTTATAAAACGGAGGAATAATCAGAACAGTCTAGAATATAGGATCTAGAATCTAGAATCTAAAATTCAGAATCAAGTCAAGGTAAAAGAGATTTTCAAAAGTGCATATTACATGCATTGTCATGTGTATTCTCTCTCTCTCTCTCTGTGTGTGTGTGTGTGTGTATTTGGATTGTTTTTACACGCATACAGATAAAATTACTACATACATATTTGCCCTGTTATTATATCGACTGTCGTTCACTAATATGGATGGCGTCGGTGGAAAATACCTGGACGTTTTGTCTATTATATGTATCTTATAAGGTATAAGTTATAAGCCCTGTCTCTTGAATCTTGAATTGAAAGTTGAAAGCGCTACTGAAACTTCTCAAAGTCTAGATTTCCACGTGAATAAAATATTATCTTACAGAGAATTAATATGTCGATTGTCAATTGTCTTACAACGTACAACTTAGCACACAACCAAAACTGACATGTTTGAAATTTATGTGAATACAGATATTTGAAATGTGAACTCGAGTTACAGTACAAAATCTCCTCCTTCTTTCACACCGTAGTCTGTAAATACAATTTACAATGTGGATGTACAATGTATTATTTACACTTTGCACTTACATAATAATAATAATAATAATAATAATAATACGTGGTACAAACTACACACACCACACGGCTTTCGTAATAATTACTAGCTAGCATCTATCATCTTCGTCATGCTACACTGCGCACACGTACATACGTACGTATAATGTATAACGTGCAATATGTAGATATGTACGGACTACGGACAAACCGGCACTAACCAGCTCACCAAATATGAAGGAATTCAGAATTCATGCTACATCCTCTTAACAAACAACATGCTAATCATATCAGTTCATCTTTCATAAGCTATAATTACCATTTTCCCCCTCTTTAGATGATCAAATAAAAATCCAATAATGAACAATAAGTACATCTCCACACATGTTTTCATGTTTCTGCAATGTGTGTATTGTGTATTGTGTATCTGCATTTACTTCGGTTTGTTGTTCTGTGTTCTGTTATATTTTTGAATCATCAAAGACTTTTCAATGGAATCAAATTCACAATTCATCGTAGGTAATGGAACAACATAAAACATAAATGGGTGATTTCCTTTTGACTAAATTAATTTAAATTACTCACTTCCATGTGAATAGACAATTACTCTCAGGTTTATTCTTTCTCCTCCGTTGCTTAACATACAACACACAGATGTCAAACAAGGAGACACGAGGACATAAATATTCAGAAAAATAGCGAGTACAAAAACAACCGTAAACACTATTAACAGAATAATGTGAGGCTATGTGAGGAGTAAATGCACACTAAAAACTGGAAGTGTGATTTAACGTTTTCGTGATAAGGTTAAAGAATAAGGTTATTTTTACGTGATAAAACGTAAATTTAATCCTTTTAGCGGGTTATTTTAAACTTTCCCACGTAAATTT
>JAQGBH010006378.1:0-12615 GCA_034698265.1 Sminthurinus aureus | reverse complement strand
ACATACGTGATTGAAAAGATTGAATTCATCATGGCATTATTTACAATGATTGAAAGATTGCCTGGCATCCTTGGTACCTACATGCTGTACTGCGTAATTGTGTGTAAACTGTACAGTGTACAGTGTACACATATAAATAGGATGTGCTCATGCATCTGCTTTATAAGCCCAGTCTCTTTTATGAATCCTCAGTTGACTAACGTGGATTATGGATTATGGATTGAGGATTGTGGATTTGGCCCGTGGGTTTTTCATTATTCATTATTCATAATTCCTGGTATTCTTTCATTGATAGTTGATACACTTTTACTGCTTTCGCTTTCCTCCATTTTCCCCATGCTATACAAATTGTTCCATACAATGACAACTGAACCACATTGAATATTGAATATTAAATATTGAATGGAAATGATGATGGTACAAGTCCTTTTGTACATTTTGCCATGTACAAAAGACCGAGCCTCTACCAGCTACTATCTACACACCATTGACGTCTGCAGTCTACTTGTTACTTCTCTATTAGTACCAATGTACCGGACCCCATACTACAATACAGTAAAAAATACTTGTTACTTGACAGCACTTGCAGACTGTAGAAACTAGACAGGCTGAACTATGAGCTCATTCCTATGTATTGGTATTTGTAAATAATCAAGTGATGTGAAATAACCAACAGCTTTGCCAATTGCCAAGTCAACAAAAAGAACAACTAAATACAAATACAAATGGCTGAATATGAGTCTGCATCGCAACAAAACGGTCAACATTCAAGACTCAAGACTCAACGCAACTACGATTGAGGCACCACACATTCACAAGTCATAAGTCATAAGTCACAAGAATTACAAAGGACAAGGTCAATTGTTGAATGTTGAATCATATATCCACAATCCACAAGGAAAGGAAAGACTATACTCTTTTTCAACACTATGCTGTGTGTCGAGAGCCGAGAGCCGAGAGCCGAGGGAAGCGGCATTAGTTATCAGTTATCATTGACATTGCAATAATAATATTGTCGAGGGGCATGCATCTCTACAAAGGCCACAGGCCACAGACCGCCTGCCTTTGCATCGTCGACTCTCCATCTCTCCCTCTCTTTCTCTCTCTGTACAGCACCAACATTACTACATAAAACCTGTACGCATCGCTCATGCATCATGGCATGTAAAAACTTGCATTGGTATTGAAAAGCCAACAACTGTGTACAGCTTGCAGTATACAGATAGAGCAACAAAACAGGTTAAATGAATGGAAAATGGAAAATGTAATGGATACCAACAGTTCATTTTTAACCAAGCTCAAGAGGGTACATAAAAAACCTGTTCTCATTTCTCTATTTAGTAGTTGCACGTTACCCTTTAGGTATGCATGAGGAAGACAACGACAACGACAAGAATCAACTAATCAAATGCATGTTAATTTAAATAACTATCTATTGCCTCTTGGTTGCCGTGGTCAACCAGCTTCAAGTTTCACACTTGGTCCTTCTCTTCAAAAGCGGATGTTCCATTACCTGTTGCTACTGGTATTGCTATTGGTATTGGTATTGGTGTTGGTAATATCCATTCTTTCAGCTCTTCCCCTCGAAAAAACTCTACATAAATAATACATAGCATATACATATTAAAACACCCGTGTTAATAATGTACATGTATGTTTTATGTTTATACATGAAGAGAACAAAACAGGACATGATTTTGTGAGAAGGGTAATTTTTTACACGCAACAGTTTCCAAAAAATTGGTTTAAAATAGAGATGACTGAACTTGGCACCTTAAACCTTAAACCTGACACAAGATATCACCAGAGAGATGACAATGTCTGAAACAATCTATTTTTCTAAAGGGTGGTCCTTGTCAGGACTACAAATAAAAATAGAGATACAAATAATAACATGGCAAAGAAATACTGAGCATCAGAAGGAAAACTTGATACACAGTACACAATGCAGAACATCGTATTCATTCCATGGAATCAAACCAAACTGCAGATCGTATGTAGTGTCTGCTCTCTGCTGCATTTTTTTCCAAGGCGATCTACTCGCTACTCGCTACACGTGTAAATAATTAACATATTCAGGTTTCTCTTTCGGAGAATCCCAAACTCGTTGTGTCTCACACACAACCACTCACACTTGTCAAAGAAATACTCAAATCAGCATTCTCAAATGAAATATTATTCTTTGAATTTTGTTCAAGTTTTTGAGACTGTTTATATGAAATATTATGAGCATTTGACATTCACATTTTAAGCTAGTTGCTAGCCAGACTTTGTCTGTGTGTTGTGGCCAAAACTAAAATTAAACCCTTAAAAACTGAAATGTCCGATATAAATGGACACCCAGCCAATGTATATCCAGAGGAAATTGTTGTCGCCGGAGTTTCCGGCAGATTTCCAGAATCAGAGAATCTGGATGAATTTTGGAAGAATCTCCACGACGGCGTTGACATGGTAACAGGTAGGAGAAAATTAAACATTTCCATATTTTTTAGGCCAAAAAAACTCTTAAAAATAATTTGCACTGCGTTGAAATTTTGTACTTACAATTAGATGACGGTCGTCGCTGGACTCCAGGAACTTTTGATCTACCTAAAAGATCGGGAAAATTAAAGGGGCTGGATAAATTTGATGCTACGTTTTTTGGGGTACATCCAAAACAGGCAAATTTCATGGATCCACAATTAAGAATGCTGATGGAAGTCACTTATGAAGCGCTCGTTGATGCAGGTATTTTTATAGGAAATTCAAATTCAAGTTCAAAATGGAGAAAAAAGAGTAGAATTTCAAATTTGTGTGGTCGCACATGTGTAAAAATAACAAAACGGAATTTCAGGTGTAAATCCTGCGGAAGTAAGAGGAACTCGAACTGGCGTTTTTATAGGAGCATCTTCCAGTGAAAGTGAAAAGCAGTGGTTCCAAAACAATCAAGAGCATCGTCATGGATACACACTCACCGGTAATAAAAACCAAAACGGCGTAAGTCACATGTTTAATGTTCATCTGCATAGCGGTCGAAAAATTGGAGCAACATGAAACAAAAAATATTCTTGTAGTTACTCAAGTCTTTTTCTAATTGTATTTGTAAAAATATTTCAGGATGTCAACGCGGGATGTTTAGCAATAGAATTTCCTTTGCGTTTGATTTTCAAGGTGAGGAATGAGGAATTGATCATCGACTGATTTTAAATAAGTGAAATTTCCTTTGCAATGTGTTTTATCCAGTTTTATGTGTGTGAATTGTGAATTGTGAATAGTAAATAACAAAGCGTCTCTTTCTTACATTAAAAAGGACCGAGTCTCACAGTAGACACTGCGTGTTCATCCTCATTCATGGCGCTGGAGCAGGCGGTGTCTTCAATAAAATGGGGTCACTGTGACTCGGCGATTGTGGGTGGAACTCATTTGTGTCTGGAACCCGAAACGGCACTCCAGTTCCATCGTCTCAACATGCTATCCCCAGACGGCAAATGCAAATCATTTGATGCCGAGGGAAACGGCTACGTGCGAAGTGAAGCGGTTGTCGCCATCTTTATTCAAAAGAAACATGTCGCTCGACGCTCTTATGCCTCTATTTTGGCAGCAAAGACAAATACCGATGGTTTTAAAGAGAAAGGCGTAAGAAAAGATGAATAAAATTTAGTGCAATTCATAATTCATAGCTAATTGTAAAATGAGGGTTGCTATGGTAAAACTGTAACCATGGTTACCGCTAAAAATCTGAAAGAGGCTAATTTTGATTGTCTGAATTTTAGGTCACATTTCCCTCGGGCGAAAGACAGCAGGCGCTTTTGGAAGAGACGTACAAAGAAGCTGGAATAAATCCAAAAGATGTTGTTTATGTTGAGGCGCACGGGACTGGAACTCCCGCCGGCGACCCGCAAGAATTGTCAGCTATAGTGGAAGTTTTCGCCAAAAATCGCAATATGACTAATCCACTTCTCATTGGCTCTATTAAATCTAATATAGGGCATTCAGGTACAAGAGATAAAAGGATGTTACAAATCATATCAGTTTAAAATAATTTTATTATTCACGTGAAACAAGATAAAAAAAATCAACTCTTTTAAAAATGACAGAAGCCGCTTCTGGACTCTGTGGATTAGCAAAAGTTCTGCTGGGCTTTCAAAATGGCGTAATACCTGCAAATCTTCATTTCAAAAATCCCAATCCAAACATCCCGGCTTTGATTGATGGTCGCTTAAAAGTTGTGTCACAAAACACGCCGTGGGAGGGCGGGATCGTGGGGCTAAATTCCTTTGGATTTGGAGGCGCCAACGTTCACATAATTTTGAAATCGGAACCAAAGAAGAAAGACCCAACGACGAGCCGGGGCAAAAATGATCTTCCTCTTATCATCCCGTTTTCTGGGTGCACCAAAAAATCGGTTGATTTCGCCCTCAAACAAATTCACAATCTTGTGCGGGATAAATGTAAGGAAAATGCAGGAGCTACTGTCGCACTACTCCATCAAATATTTCAAGAAAATATAACAAAACATCAGTTCCGTGGATTCACTGTTTTTTACAAACACTCTGAAATCTCCATGGAAACCATGAATCAACTCACACCGGAGGCAACAATTACAAAAGCCCTACCAGTCTGGTTCATTTTCAATGGCATGGGCAGTCAATGGCTTGGCTTTGCAAAGCAACTTTTCAAATTTGGCGCCTTTAAAGAATCCATTGAAAAGTCAGCAGACACATTAAACAATAGTAAAATTGATTTAAAAAATATTTTATTCAGTGACAATGAGAAAATTCTGGATGACGTCACAAATTCATTTGTCACGATCACAGCAGTTCAAATTGCCCTCGTCGATCTTTTATCTTCACTGGGAATAAAACCGGATGGAATTGTGGGGCATTCCGTGGGCGAATTGGGCGCCGCATATGCGGATGGATGCCTAACATTGGAACAAACCATTTTAGCTGCTCTGGCGAGAGGTCAAGCGATTGCAGCAGAGTCACCTAGTGACCAAAATCAAAAATATGGAATGGCCGCGGTTGGTTTGAGTTGGAACGAGGCGAAATCGAAATGCCCGCCAAATATTTATTCCGCGTGTCACAATGCAAAAGACAGCGTCACAATTTCCGGTCTTCTTGATGACGTCACAAAGTTTGTGGATCAACTCAAAAGGGAAGGAATCTTTGCAAAGGAAGTTGCATCATCCGGTCGAGCATTTCACAGCAAATATATTGAATACGCAAGGCCCAAACTGAAAATTCTTCTGGATGAAATCATACCCGCGGCTAAACCCAGAAGCAGTCGATGGAAATCAACGTCAATTGCAGAATCAAAATGGGATTCGGATCTCGCACAAACTTCTTCAGCCGATTATCACGTGAATAATTTGATTTCTCCAGTCCTTTTCCACGAAGCTCTTTGTCACGTTCCAGAATCCACAGTGGTGATTGAAATCGGGCCACACTGTCTTCTCCAGTCAATTTTGAAAAGATCTCTTCCCGCCTGCTCGCACATTGGACTCATCAACAAAAATTCCAAGGACATTTCTGGTTTTCTGTGTGAAGCGATTGGGAAAATGTTCAACCGCGGACTGAATCCAAATTTCCAGAATCTTTATCCTCCAGTACAATTTCCAGTTTCATCTTCAGTTCCTTCACTCAGCCCATTGATTCTATGGGATCATGAAAAATCGTGGCAGGTTGCAAATTTTGATCCAGCATTAAATTCACGTCTTGTCAATTCTCCGGGACAAGCAGCCTTTGAAATTTCCCTGTCAAAAGAGAGTGATAAATTTTACGCAGATCATATAATTGACAAACGAGTGCTTTTTCCAGCCACCGGATATTTGTGTCTCGTCTGGCGAGCATTTGCTCAGCTCCAAAACAAACCATTTGACCAAGTTCCAGTTGTTTTTGAGCACTTCAAGATTGAGCGAGCCACAATAGTTCCAGCAAATGGAAGTCCAGTAAAATTCTGTGTCAACATTCTGAGTAGTTGTGGAGAATTTGAGCTGGTGGAAGGTGGCGCTGTGGTCGTTACGGGTATTGTGCGATCTCCAAATCCAAATCCAAATCCAAAAGGAAATGAATTTATCAGTCTGAATGAAAGAGACACAAAACGTGTAGATTCCATCCCAATGAACAAAACGGGCGTCTACAAAGAAGTCCGATTAAGAGGAAACGATTCCGTTGGGAAATTTTACGGCCTTGTTGAGTTGGACGTGGCGAATGGCGAGGGGAAAGTTGAATGGCTGGACAATTGGGTCACGTTTCTTGATACAGTGATTCAAGTTCCGTTCCTGAGTAATTTATCCAGAGCTCCGCGCGTGCCCAATTATTTTGACAAAGTCCTCATCGACCCACAAATTCTTCTCCACAGCATTGGAAAAACAACAACAGATTGTGATAATAATAGAGTTCCAGTCCTTTACAACAAATTTCTAAACGTCGTTTCAGCTGGAGCTGGTGCTGGTGCAGTTCAGTTCCAGCGGTGGAAGTCTGGCTCTGTGCCATTAAGCAAACATGACAAAATATCAGGCTCATTGAAGTTGGAACGGTTTCAATTTACTCCTTATTTTGATGATGACCTTGAACTTGACCTTCAGCTTGAGCCTGACCATTTCAAGCAGAAAGACGAAACAAGTGTAGAAAATTTTCAACAAGATTCCTGTCTTCACACGTGCGTGGAAATCGTCCTGGAAAATACTCGAGGAAATACTCTAAAAATGGTTGAAATAGTTGAGACCACCAGAGATTCCGCTTCCTTTTCTTCTTCACTGACTCAGTCCATCCAGTCTCACGTTCTCCAACAACCAAGGAAACTATTTTCTGGAAGAATAATTGTGACTGATGGAAACGGAAAGACTAGCTCTTTGGAAAAGTTGGACAGTGAAATTTCAGTGGTGACTGTAGAAAACAACAAGCAAGTGGAAGTTGAAACGGCCGCTGCAGATTTGATCGTGTTGAGTAGTTCAAACGACTTGGTGAAAAATTCGGAACTAAGTTTAGCTCTTTCAGTCCTGAAAATTCAAAATTTCTTGCTTCTTCACAACGACAAAAACGCCGGTGCCCTTGCCGGTTCTGTAAATATTCAGGACGTGGAGAGAAATTTTGGAGTTGTTTTAGTGACTCAAAAATTCTCATCAGATGTCTCATTCTTGTTATTTAGAAAACGATTGGCTCATTCAGCTCTGGCGAAAACTGTCGTCCAAATTGACCTGACGCCTCGTGACAACGATTTCAACTACGATTGGGTTGAGACACTAAAAGCTGCCATGAAACTGGAGAAAGAATCCAAGACTAAAAAGGACAATCGGATTTACGTGGTTTCTCGAAATTCTCCAGACCACCCAAGTGGAGCACTTGGTCTCATCAACTGCTTGACCAAAGAACCTGGAGGAGCAAATATTCGGTGTTTTTTCATTCAAGACGATTCAGACTCAAACTTAAAGTTCGATTTCGACCACCCGGATGAAGAATTAAATTCTCGTCTCCAGCAAGATCTCATGTTCAACATTTATGACTCAAATGCAAATGTTTGGGGCTCCTATCGGTTTTTTCCACTGCTACCTCAAGGTCAAGCTCAATGTCAACCGGCAGTTAAAGACGTGGAGCATGGATTTGTGAATATTGTGACCAAAGGAGATTTGTCCAGTTTTCAATGGTTTGAATCTCCTTTGAAATATCACGAGCCCCAGGCAGATTTGGTCAAAGTGTACTTTGCAGCCCTCAACTTTCGAGGTAATTTGAATTTCCCCACAATTTTTGAATTCTTTCTTCCCTTTTTTATTTCAGTGGTCACAGAAAATTTAAATGTTGATTAAAATATTTTGACACTTTCCACAGACGTGATGCTGTGCACTGGCAAACTTTCCCCAGATTCCCTTCCGAATAATCTGGGGCAGCGAGAATCTGTTTTAGGGGTGGAATTTACAGGAAAAACTGGCAAGGGGAAGAACATGATGGGTTTTGTTCCAAAGGCTCGTGCATTTGCCACAACAGTAATTCCGGATCACGGATTTTTGTGGGATGTTCCTGGTTCCTGGACTCTGGAAGAAGCGGCTACAATTCCAGTAGTTTTTGCCACTGCCTATTACGCCTTGCTCCTCAGAGGAAGAATGAGAGAAGGAGAATCCATTTTAATACATTCGGGTGCGGGCGGAGTGGGACAAGCGGCGATAAGCATCGCGCTTTCTATGAACTGCAAAGTTTTCATCACTGTCAGTGGCAAAGAGAAAATAGAATTTCTCCAGAAAAAATTCCCTCAACTTGACGACTCTTGTTTTGCCAATTCGCGAGATCCCAGTTTTCTCAGTCACATTTTGGAGCAGACTGAGGGAAAAGGAGTGGATCTTGTTTTGAACAGCTTGGCGGGAGATTTGCTCCAAGCTTCTGTCAACTGTCTGTGTCAACATGGAAAATTTTTGGAGATTGGCAAAGTCGACTTGTTCAACAACACCAAATTAGGAATGTCCGTCCTGCTGAAAGATGTGAGTGTTCATGGAATTCTCCTCGATTCTCTTGTAACAGGAACTGAAACACAAAAAGAGCTGTGGAATTTGATGGATCAGGGAATAAAATCTGGAGTAGTTCAGCCACTGGCCTACACCACGTTTTCAGATTCCATAGAGGAAATAGAGAGGGCGTTCCGCTTCATGGCGAGTGGAAAACACGTGGGCAAAGTCCTCATCAAAATCCGCGATGAAAATGAAGAATCCTCCTTCAAAACTGTCCAAGCTGTTCCTCGATCATACTTTGACCCTTCAAAATCCTACATCGTTGTGGGTGGTCTCGGTGGCTTCGGACTCGAGTTGTGTGGGTGGCTCGTGGATCGGGGGGTGAGGAAACTTGTCATTGTTTCTCGTTCTGGAGTTAAGAATGGATTCCAGGATTTTCAAATCAGAAAATGGCGGGAGGCCTCAGGAGTTTCAGTTCTCGTATCAACACAAGATGTCATCACACCAGATGGCGCTTCATCTCTACTTAAAACGGTTTTGCATTATTTCAACTCTCCAATTGGCGGGATTTTCAATTTGGCTATGGTCCTTCGTGATGGATTTATGGAGAATCAAACACCAGAAAATTTCCAGGTGGTCTCGAGACCAAAAGTAAATGCGGCAATGTCACTGGACAAAGCGACGAGGGAGTTGGCGCCATCTCTCGAGTATTTTGTAGTGTTTACCAGCATCATTAGCGGTCGTGGTTCACTGGGACTTGGGAATTACGCCTGGGCGAATTCAGCATCCGAGAGGATCTGTGAACAGAGGAGAAAATCCGGATTTCCAGCTTTGGCCATCATGTGGGGTGCAGTCGGTAAAAAAAACTCAAAGTTTTCAACTCGAAACTCGAAATACAAAAATGAACTTGAATTAAATTCCAAAGTTCCAAAATTCCAAAATTTGGTGGTAAAACATACAAACATATTTTTTAATTGAATAATTTAGGTAACGTGGGTGTTCTGCAGGATGATTTGAAGGTTGGTAACGACGCAATCGTTGGAGGAACCAGTCCACAGCCCATTTCCAGTTGTCTCAGCGTCCTCGACGTTCTCCTGCACGAATCAAAGTCTCCAAAGTCTCCCGTCCTCGCATCAATGGTCCTTCCAGAACTGCAAAAGAACCCAATCGAACCAAATTCAAATGATGCAACACAACCAGACTTGTCTCTTAAAATAGCCCATATTCTGGGTCTGAAACCAGTGGATTTGGAAAACGTGAATGCCAACTCAGCGCTCGTTGACCTGGGGCTGGATTCTCTGATGCAAGTGGAAGTTAAACAACTACTGGAAATGACCCAAGGAAAAAGTTTGAGTCCAGAAGATGTGAATCGGCTTACATTTGGAAAAATAAGAAGCATGCAGTTGCCAACAACACAAGGCAACACAGTCACAGACACACCCCCAGTTTCTCAGGTTAAAGATTCAATTTCAAACGAAACCGCCTTAAAAGACAACAGTGACTGCAGCTCTGAAGAACACGAAACAGAAAACAAACCATCGGAACTGACTGCCAATGGTACAAAATCCAAAGTTCCAAAGAGCTCAAACATTAAACGACCTCCAGATCATTCGCTAAGGACGCCAACAGCAGCAGCACCCTCTGGTGAATACTGCAGAAAGGCCAAGTCCACGATTCTCCGTTTTTGCTCCTATTCCCTGGGCCTGGTTGCTATAGTGACCGTCTTATTTTTCTGTTTCCTCTCCCTCCTCATCCGCCTCTTTGCCCACCTCCACATAAAATTATTTTACCCTTCAAACACAATCAAAATCCTGAGTCGCCCGTTTGATCAAGTTTCTGCGGCTAATCTGCGGGGGTCCAATATGCTGGTTAGCTTAAAGTTCCAGGGTGTTCCTGACAAGGACAAAATTAAGAAGACATTACAAACCAAATTAGTCGAGTGGGAAACAAACATTTCCTTGTGCAATGATGTCAAACAAAAGTACTACAAACCGTATGAATCTTTAAGGTAGAAATACATAAGATGTACAAAAATACATTACAATTTTTCTCCGTAAACTCAACATTTGACAGTAAAAGTCCTAGTGAGTTGCTGATTTATGATACAATTTGTGCCTGTTTTTTTAAACATGTTAAATAAACAGCTGGAGACTAGCTGAAGGATTTTTCTTCCATTACTGGACAAAAGTGGACGAGCTACAAGTTGAAGATCATCTCGTGTTTCAAGAGGTCAGTGATCCCTCAAAATTGCAAGATGAGGTTCTGCGCAGGTGCGAATTTTATCACAACTACAAATGGCCTGAGACACGACCTCAATGGGAATTTTGCGTCATTGCTCCAAAAAATCGTCACAGCTCGCAGGAAACAGAATTGAATACCCAAGAGTTTTATATTTTATTTGTCACTCATCATTCCTATGGAGATGCCTTTTCATTTTCCAACATGGTACAACATGCTCTATGTGACAGTGAAAGTGACAGAGACAAAACTCCGAGCGTTGTTCTTGAAAATGAAAATGATGTGGTGGGTTTAGAAAGGGATGAAAATTCAGTCAATCTAAATTGTCTCTTCTCCCTCCCACAAATGTTTTTTGCTGCACAAAATTACGTGATTCGCCTCCATCGGATGATTTTAGAAATGTCCAGAGTTCAAGAAATTTGTCGAGACTACAAACATTTTTACCCTAATGCGGACTCTGCGAGAAAGTGTGGGCTTCTCAAATTCAGTTTATCTAAAATTAAATCCATTAGAAATAAACTCAGTGGAAAACGTGCGTCCGTGAATGCAGTGGTTTTGACATGTACATCCAGAGCCTATGAAAGGATTTACCACGGCAGTGACAAGGACAAGGACAACGCTAGCGGGGACGCGGCTAAATTTAAAAAGGATGTCAAACTAGCTAAAAATCTTGTGGCGCTGATGCCCTTTGCCTGTTTCCCGCAGAAAAGGCTGGAGATGGTCAACAATTTTTCACAGAGCTACACCGCAGTCCCCACAAATATCCCAGACATTGATCAGCGACTGAATGCGATTCAAAAAAGTATTGAGGATTCCAGCTCCCATGAAAAATTGATGACAACCTGGGATTTCACGTGTTTACTCTCGCTACTGGTGAATCCCATCTCTCGCTTCCTCATCCCTCGGCTGAGCAGTCCGTCACTCTTGTTCACAAGTGTTCCTGCGACAGTGCGGGAGAACTCGACTTATTTCGGAGGATACAGGTCCACCGAATTCTTCGGCTTCACAATGCTTGCGAGCAGAGCTCATGGAGTTCTCAGCTGTGGCATCGACAGTGTCAATGATTCTGTTATTTTATCCTTTGTTGTGGACCAGAGTGCCTTGGAGATTTCTCCAGCCTTTGTTGACCTGTTTTTTCAGTATTTTCAAGATGAGCTGGAAAGCTTCACTCAAGATTAAAGAATAAGGTATAAAAATTGCAGGTTGAAGATGCCTTGGGCCTAGTTTTAATTTTAAATGAGCTGCACAAGTTTCCCTACCTAGTACCATCAAGTCATGGACTGTGGATTGGGAATTGTGAATAATAAAAGTACAAATAATATTTAAACTAGTATAAGAACGGGCGGGATATTTATTTATTTACACGTAAAATGTATCACGCAGATCTAGAATAGCTACAAATTACAAACTATTCTGTTTTTTCGTTTTTAAGTTGCTGCCGCAGTTAAAACTAAATCAAGAAAATTCTAAATCCTGAATGTGAATTGTTTGTGTATTATGTACATGATCCACTTTTGTATTTTTATTTTGTGTTGACTAAATGTTAAATGTTGAATTTCACCCCCTTTTTTGTACCATCTTTTGTATGTAAAAAGTAAAAGGTAAAATAATTGACAATGTAGAATGACCATAATTAAAATGATTGCTGATTAATTAAGTTGACTCTTTATATATTTTTCGGCTTCAAAGCATCAAAGCATATTTTCTTCTTTAATCTTTTCTCCAAACTCTCGTGTTCTCGGTTTTAAAACCTTAATTAAAAATTCCAAAGTTTCTCCTCTTTTCATTTTTCATGCCTTTCCACTTTGAACTATTTGCCTTTGCCTTTGTGTGTAGTGTGTAGTGTGTACGAAGTATGAAGTATGAAGCGGTACAATTTTTGAGCCGCACACCAAAAATTAGGTAAAGTATAAACATGAAATATGAAATAAGGATACAGATGAACTTTTTACACTGTA
>JAQGBH010006377.1:0-12616 GCA_034698265.1 Sminthurinus aureus | reverse complement strand
AAATCCGACAAAAATAAACGACAAAAAATCCGACAAAAATAAACGACAAAAAATCCGACAAAAATAAACGACAAAAAGTATGTTACTGCGAGACTTTCAAAATAAGAGCATTATATGGAAAAAGCGCTTATTTTGCGAGTCTTATAATATGTCAAGACTGAAAATAGACGAATTTTCCTCAGGAATGGCTTAGTGTGACAAGAGCAGAAATGGCTTAGTTATATTGACTAGTTTCAAATTAAGACATTTAAGTTAGTGCTTCATCAAGACGCTTAGAATGTGGCGTTTTCGGTAAAAAATTGCTTATTTTTAGTCACAAGCTTGAAATAACTTGGTGCTTAGAAATCACAGTATTTCAATGCAATGAAAAATGGCGAGGGTCACGAAGTGAAAAAGTTTGTGGGGTATTTTGAACACAGCCTAAGTTTGATAATAAGATCAACTGAATATACAATTCAAGATTTTTGAGGTCTTTGCTTGGAATAGGATTCCGTAAACGTCTGTGTAACAGGGATTTTTTAAATATTGTACATATATATATATATATATATGTATATATATATATATATGGAGCAAAATGTTTACTTTTGAATTCATAAGACGAATATTTCCATTTTTACATTTCCCATCATGTAACCTGAAGAATTTCCAAAGACGATTTCGAGATTCCAACTTTTTTCTATAATCAATAATCAATACAAGAATTCATCCAAAACTCTAAACGGATTTTTCCATTTCGATCGGTTTCTATTTACTATAGATTTACCACTATTATGGATCGGGATGATAATGTGCTGTTTTGGATCTATATTCTATTTGATGACGATGATCAATGTTTTGAACAGAAAATTTCAACAACAAACTTTCTGCAGATTCCAGATTTGTAGTTTTTTCGCTCTTTCCGGTCTTAAAACTGTTGAAAGGTTATTTCATATTCAATATTCCACATTCAAGAATTGATTGTACATTGTACTGTATTCAAAATTGCCATCTTAGTAAATGGAGTAAAGTTGAATCCAAATCATAACATGAATAAAACCAAGCATCAGAAACCAAGGACCAAAAACCAAAAACACCAACCACTCAAGTTTTATTTCTTTTACTTGACTGAACTTTTGATTTGGATTGCGGCAAGGCATGGTCGACAGTCAGAGAATTGCATGATACAAAATACAAAATACATAATACATAGAAGATTGAAAACAAAGGGGAAAACGAGAGTCAACATTCCGTGTTGGCACAAGTTGATGTGTAGTGTATCTCTATTATGATATTATTATTTGTTTCATATTCATGTGTATTACATAATGCGACAGCCACAAAAAAGCGAATCTTGTGACTTGTGAGTCAAGCTCACGATATGTATGAAAACAATCTATAATCTACATTTTACGTAAAGCATGGGAATTGAGATTTGAGATTGAGAAAATAAAGTTGATGGGATTACTCAAGCGTAAAAATGTTAAATCCCTAAATAAACAGTTCTAGATCTAGCAACTAGAATCAAGAAGCAAGAATAAAGTGTTCTCTTCTGTACAGATTCTAGATTCTAGTACATTGAATCAAAATATTATTATTTCCTCATGTAAATCTTTTACATCATGTAAATAAATTCTTGGAAAACCATCATCTTGATGAACTTTTGAGCGCTGTATCTTATTTCTTCTTTCTTCCATACACTCTTCTGCATCAACCGTCATGAATAAAAAGGAGAAGAGGCAAAATTTTGTTTCTGCTTTGGATGACAAATGGAGTTAGTGTCATAGTCGGACTGTAAACACTTAACATGATCATTACATCTTACATCACCGTCACATCTTCCACTTGTTCTTGTTTTTCTTCTTGCTCTTTGTGTTTATCATAATTTAATTTAATTTGTTGTTGTCTGGCATTAGAAATTTGAAACTTGAATTTACATTTGAATTTGATTAGAAGGAGGAGTAGTTTAATGATATTTATCTCTGGTTTGTTTTTTGTTTATGTCATTTCTAATCGGATCATTTTTTCCACTTGTAAAATTCCCATTTCCATTTCAATTTCGATTAGGACTGATGAAAAAGTGAGTAAAGGGGGAGGAAGAAAAGGATTAGTTTTATTACTACAAGCGTCATTCGAGTGAACAAATGAGAAATGTGTAGTACAAAGTTAGTAGTAGTTTTATTTGTGTATGCTGTGTGCTAAAGGATTCTAAATTCTCCTTCTGTTGTCGGATTCCGGATTCGCCATTACAGAATACAGATAATATATAGTGATACTGATATTGATATTGATATTGGTATTGGCCATGCCATGAATGAGAGGGCAAGGGGCCGCTGAAACAAGTCCGCGAAGAATCCGGGTGTTGTCCTCTATGGCGTGAAAATGTGCCCTTTATATGCTTTTCAGAAGGTTCCAGGAATCAAAAAGAGAATGAGAATATGAAGGAGAGGAAGCAAAAGAAGAAGAGAAAGAATAAGTCGTAGATTTGAAAGAGGTAGAGATTGGAGATTGTCCCTGCGGTTGCTGGTCACAGTTGTGGAATAATACCCATTTTATAGTTGCAAATTCCAGGCATGATCGCATACAAAAAAGTATAACCAAATGGGACAGCCATTGATCATCATACGCCTTTGACTACTACAAAACCAAGAAGAGTATGGAATACGGAAGGACAAGGAAAACACCAAACCAAACCAAAACTCTGGTCGAGGACCAACCGTGTGTTTTTGAATTCGAATTTGCTTCATCTCCCAAAAGACATTTGCCTGCACTCGCACATACGTATAAAACTGTCTTGTTCGTCACCACACAAAAATCGACATGCACATCCACATCGACCTCCAACTCTTTCTATTTCTCCTCGATCGGTGGATGAAATTTGCTGTGAAAGAGTAAGTATGTGTGTATTGTATGTAGTATCTCATATCTCACTCTCTGCTCTATTCTGCCTTCTAGATTCTAGATTCTAGATTCGCCGTTTCCACTTTTTATGTCCAATGGAAGAAGACTTGTTTTTGGTTGGATTTTGTAGATATGAGATGATTCGTATGATATCTATGATATGAAATGATATGATATTTGGATCTGGACTCAGGTCCTCTCCCCATACATAAATTTCTCTCTCTCTCTCTGTCTATTTCAATCCTTTGTCTGGTTGTTGGTTGCTCGTTGCTGGTTGGCTAGTCCAGCCGGCTGGACGAAATGCGAGAAAAATATGGAAATGAATGAGGCAGTTTGCTCACAACCAAGGTTTACTTGACTTTCTTCTCCGCCTCCGTCTCCTTTCTTCCACAGATACTTTTTCCTTCTACTTTTTCTCGTTTTTCTCTCTCTTTTGTTGGGAGCCATCACATAAATTGAAACTTACGACTGAGGATATGGGGTGAAGATGCCATGTATATTGGCTGCATTTTCATCTCCAAATCTCCTCACCAATATCAATAACAATATCAATGCCAAAGACAAAGACCAAGACAAAAACCACCGCTATTACATGGACAGCACGCATTCAGATATGCTAACAGAATATTAATATGGTTCAAACAGACAGGAGAAAGAGATGGAGAAAATAACCACAGGAGTAAAAGTGAAATCGGAAATCGGAATCCAAATCAAAACGACCAGAGAAATCTAACATTTCATTTCTTGTACCAACCAACAGATAAGAAAGAAAACCCAAAATATCCAATCCAATCCTCGATATTTGATTCCGTACTCGATGCGTCCAATTCGAAATAAGAGCTAGCAGCACTACAGTAGCAGAAGAAATCAAAGGAAAAAATTGAAATGTATCGTATAAAGAGATGCAGACACCCGCCAAGAGCCAACAACGAAGAGCCAACAGTGAGCAGTAACCACAACACCACACCACACCCACGTCTTCAATTGGTTCAATTCCATTCCATTCCATTCTATTCCATTTCAACTTTGATACAGATGCTCTCCTGTCTTGTCAATTCTTTCCAATCTGATTGCACTCTCTGAATCATTTTTCATGGATACTCACTCACTCACTCCTTCTGTCCCTTTCCTTCCATCTTTCTTTATGCACATACCCTCAATCCTCAATCCTCAATCTCCATACACGTAATGTGTAGACTTGAAAGGATGATTTCACATAATGCTGTCTGTCGCTCTTTACATTTCCTCTCATGTGAATATCGAGTGTCTGAGTATGGAGAGTGGAGAAGATCGTCTCAACCAATTCGTGATCATCATGGCTTGAATTTACATACTTGTGGCCTTTTCGCTCTCTCGTCTTCCTCTTGCTCTCTCTTGCTCTTTTTTACATGCTCTTCCTTCTCTTCATCTCTGTACAATGCCGATATCTGAAATCTGCATCTCTCATGGTTGAGGAAGAGTTTCTCGTCCAAAAAAATGTGACGGGCACCATGGGACTCTACTCAATGCTCAATACTCAATACTCAATGCTCACATGTACATAGTTTACACCGCAAAGCCAAACTTGAAGACCATATTGGTTCTCTCAATCTATCCATCTATCTATCGACTATCCACATCCACATTCACATTGACTATCTAAAATCTACATGAAATCCAACATCTAGTGTGTACATTGTACATTGTACAGAGTTTTGTGGTACAAAGTTCATGTTTCTTCCACCTTTTTCTGTACTCTCTACCTCTGTACGTAGGAAATAACCTATAACATAAAATAAAATCTGCGGAAATATTATATAATGTTGTATAATATGATGATACACTTTTTGTATTGATGTCCTGGATGAAGGGAAAAAAGTCACCTACTCCGTAATAAGCATCTGTGCATCCGCTTCCCAACATAATGAAGAAGCCCAATGGCCCATTACATGGGAAAATAAATTCAAATTTCATATGCATGTACGACCGACTACCGACAACAGACCAGCATATCATATCATATCACGGTCTAGTCTGCAGTGATATGTAGTACTACTGCTGTAAGATTCAAATTCAAATTCAAGGAAAATTCGGTAATATGTACAACACTCAGGTCCACAAGGTAAAATCTAAAATCCAAGAACCAAAATTCAAAAATCAACCAAAACTCAAAACTCAAATCTCAAAGCTTAACCTGGAACAAGGAACAAGGTAAAGTCATACAAGAAAATCTTTCAACATCTTACTGACTTGTCGTAAAAATACATGTACAATAAAAAGAGAAAGGGCACGCTCCGTTTCCCATTACAAGAGGAGCACAGAGCTCGTAGGTGAATATAAATAGACACAAAGTGAGGAAAATGAGATCATGTAGGATGCAGAATGCAAAGGAATTCTATCACATGTACTTTGAATCGGAATTCGACTCAGACTCGGAATTTGAAGCACATGAAATAAAAACATAGAGAAAACAAAAAAAATAAAAGAGAAAAAATAGTAAAACAAATAAAATGTGGAAAATCAAACACGATGCGCCATATTAAGTTGTACTATAGATATATTTCTAGTCTGGGGTTTTTCTAGATTCTAGATTCTAGTTTTTAGACTATCTGAAATTGAAATGGAGTGAAAGAGTAGAAAAGGAAAAAAAGAAGGAGAGCTACACAGCAGACAACAAAAAGAAGTAAGAGAAGCAATCTGTCCATCAAGAGATTTGTTCTTCTCGCTTCTGATTTTTATTCTCGGTCATTTCATAAGTTGCATCACGCTCCTGCTCCTGCTTTCTCCGTCACTCTCTCTCTCTCTTCATCCTCATATGATGATGATATGAAGGGATCTCAACTTTTCGCATTTCTACAGGCCATCTAATGAGCATTTGATAAGATTTTGAGACTGGAGATTTTTTCCCTCTTCTCCTTCTACTTTCTACTTTCTAGATACGAGATACTTTGTTTTCACTCCTCTTGCTCACTTCTCTAAATCCGAACTGTGGGTAATTTTTATCTCATTTGTGATTTAAGTTGAGTTGAGTTCTCGGGAACCACTCGGTCTCGGAGTTCCGGTGAGCTTGCTCTTGTAATACTTGTAATACTTGTAATACTTGTAGTTTGTTCCCTCGTTTCTTCTCTGACCATAAGTTGTTCATTTCCTTTGGGCTTTTACTTTTTCATTCTTTCCTTCTTTTTGCATCTACATATTAGTTCCCAAACTAAAGTCAAACCAAACCCAAACCAAACTATTCTAAAACTAGAACCAGAACCACGACCACACGTCGTCAGTCTCTAGTCTCTAGTCTCTAGTGTTATTAGTCCACTATCTTTTTCATAACAGTATGTACGGTAGTCCGAGTCGGAATAAAAATCACATGTGGAAGTAGATAGTAGATACATAGTGTATAATAATAATAATAATAACAATCATATGTCTGTATGTCGGGTGTGTATATAGTATATAAGTATATAATCCAGGCACAATGTGCAATGTGCATGGATCATACATGGAGAAAGAGAGAGAGATAGAGACCATCCAGACTATTTCAAATAGCAAATATTCCCTGGGCTTTAGTCTCTTTCTCCGTGACACAATGTAATTTCTATGCTAATGCCTTTTCAACATTCAACCACTCCACACAACTCCACTTTAACAAAGGAAAAACCTTGTGAAGGTTGTGGTGTTACTGGATACTGGATACTCGATAGTGGACGCAAATCTCTACTGTCTACAGTCTTCATTCTACTGCTACTGTACATACGCCGCTCTTTTCTCTTTTCGTCACCACCACTTCTACTTTTACTTTCACTGCCACATCCAACATCCAACATCCAGGATCTAGCATCTAGCATCTAGCATTCATGCATGGGAGTTTTCAGTCTCTCACTTGGAAACAAAAAAGTTGCAAAATTTTTGTCTCTCCGCCTGTCGATCTAGTGTATAGTGAATTTCATCGGCTTTACAGCTCACCTTCCATGTTACAGATAGATATGCACAGAACTGGAGAATTTCTCTTCATCACATGCTCAGCATTGTGTTCATTATGATTGCAATCTAAGGCACTCATTTCCCTCCTCAATTACTTATTACAACCAAAGAATAGAAATGAACTGTGTACTACAAAGGGACAAAAACAGGACACGAAACAAGAAGCAAACTTTTTCCCGTTCAAATGACGTGATATCGTATTAGTATTCGTCTTTGTATTCAATCAAACTGCATACATACATATCTCATGTAACTCAACACTAGACAAGGAACTCATAAAGTCAAGCAAAACCTTTGAGCCTCTAAATACTGATATTTTTTATCAATGTTCAATTTATTCATTTTATTTCATCCTTCCTCATTCCATGTATTCAGACCTCATTTCTCATTTTCATTCCTCTCCTCTTTACTTATTGTTATTAAGTTTACATTTTGCTCCGCTTTTGTCAAAAGCATTTATAATAATCCATTAAATTAAAAGGACAGTGGAGCTATAGTATCCTTTAAAACATGTTACATGATTTAATCTTTTTAAATCCGACCGCCATTTGAAAATTTGAAACGAGAAGATATCGAACATGATTTATTTTGCATTGAGAATTGAGATTCTTATTATGAATTTTTGGATATCAGGATTTACTTTTTAATTTTCATGAATTCCCTGTACACGAAATGCAGCACTGTACAGATTTATAATGTACACTGTACATAGTTAACAAAGTGTCGTCTCTTTTTATTACTCCTTATGCTCAAACTTAAAATTCAATCAGCTTTTCAAAATCCAATTTGCATCACAATTGACAATGATCATGGCAGTGACTTGCGAGAAATGTACGAGAAATGTACTTGTACTTGTGTGACTAGACTGGACTGAAATACAAATTGAGAATTGAGATTTCAATACATTATTGTACATTACCAACTACAAAACACAAAGTACAAAGCAAATGCAATTAAATAACAATAACCATCCTAATATTGTTATTAATGATGATAACAATGACATATAATGTAAAATGTAAACTGGGAAGCTTAAAGCTTAGCGTAAAATGTAGGAGCGCTATTCAGTGTGTAGTTTGTGTAAAATGTCTTGGGTCTCGGATCTTGAGTCTTGAGTCTTGAGCATTTTGCCATTTAACTCTACAAAGACTGGACTGGAGACAATCAACATGTAAATTCAATAACAATAAAATCACTCATGTGTACATTGTACATTGTACACTGTACAATCTACAATCTACATGCATACTTTTGTACACATTTTGTATACATTGACTTCTTACTCTCAAATTGGTTGGTAAATATAAAAATCGTGCAGTATAACAGGATTTTTTTGAATGTCAAGTCAATTCATCATTATCAGGTTTTGTGTTTTGTGCAAGCAGATTGTTTGCTTTGCTTTGGTTGTAATTCGTCATGACTTCCTTTCTTTGGCCAAGTTGTATTTGGATTTGAATTGGAATTGGAATTTGGACGTCACCGTCACCATCATTGAGAGGGGTACAATCATTTTAATTTTTAAAATGTAGACATTAATAGTAGCAGCTCAGCTCAAGATATTATGTACTAATGTACTATGCACCGTAAATTGTAAACAAATGCATGTTTTTTCCTCCATAAAAGTACGTTTATTATGAATTATGAAGCATTATCCGTATTATGATCAAAATAAGCAGGAACATTATCCTCCTAAATTACCTATTCATCTATCATCTATCATCTAGAAAACTGTCTTCCGCATGAATTTAAAATATGAATATATCATTTATGTGTGTTTTGTGTTTGATACTAATTTATTTTAATTTGCAGTTCACAGTAGATAGTAGATAGGAGCCATTAAAATGATACCGAGCTATGACGTATGCCTTATTGTACTTTAATTGCCTATTTAATACTTAATATTGCCATATTAGTGTGTAGATTATGTATGTTTCGATTTACAATGCAAGATTTGCTCAAGACCTGCTCAAGCCTCAAAAGTCAAGACTGAAGACTCAAGAGGCATTGACTCTTAACTCTTAATCATTTCTATTTGGGTTTTCTAAATGGTACGAGATGCAAGATATTTTGATGACGCATTACTTTTCCATGATTATCTTCTTTATTTGACTATGAAATACGGAATACAGAATATTTATGTGTGGTGATCATCATTATTTAATACGTAATTATGATGCATTCAAAATACAGCCTAAGATGACTTGAGACTCGCACAAATCTACACAAATTAAAATTCATATTAATATGTCCATATCCGAATTAATTCAAATTTCAAATGGGCACCTCAGCTCAAGCTCAGAGCTCAGCAGATGAGAATCATTTTGTGTATCTCCACTCTCCACTTTTTGAGGTACTATCAACGTGATATAAAAGTCTAACAACAGCATGTAGATTGATACTGTAATCAGAAATACTAATACACATCCATTTACATCCAACATCCAACCAACCAACCGTCAACAAAGAAGGATAAATGTACAAAAACTATGTACAAACACACCAACAGACAACAGACAACAGACTGGAGAGTTGAATCGAGAAATCTGTGATGAATAGGCTCTTTATGACTCTAATATTCTTTTATGATCCTTCTCTCTCCCTCATTCGTTCTCTCTATCTCTCTTTTAATGTTCATTCAATTAGGCTTGTCACTAAGGTATGAAAGATGTGTAGGTTGTAGGTTGCGAGTATAAAAAGAGAGTACCTAAGAATTGTAGATTGTAGTGAATCCAAATCCAATCCAATCCAAAATCCAAATGACAGCTAAATACACGTATAAAAGTTTCATTTCTTCCTCTCCACCTCTCTCCTTTTCTCAGTCTCTTACTAATTTTGACCCATCAAACAAAACTAGACATTGGATTTGATTCTAGACTCTAGACTCTAGAGAATCTATACTCTAAACTCCAACTAAACGTTATACATGTACAAAGCAGCCTGCAATTCTTTATCACTAATCAAAGTCCAATTAGCAAGGCTATTAGTGGCACATACCCACCTTCTCTCTGCGATGATATAAGTGTATTGAAACTAACAGCTGCACTCCTCACGCCTCAAATTGTCTGCAGTCTGTAGACTGTAGACTGCATATTGCACACAATGCCATTGACATGTACAATGTACATACGGATCATCCATGTTCATGGCATTGCCGTGTACAGTGTACAAATACTAACGATAAGAACAAGTGCCAAGGGATAAGAGAGTTCGATGATGATGATGATGATTCTGCAAACTCCCATCTCATCATTTCTACATTTAGATTAGCTGGCTTCATTGTCAAGACGAGAAAAGTAAGAACCTTTATTCGCCTTACTGGATATATGTATATTATACATTGTATAATCAAGGAATCCATAATACTGTATGTTGCTCGTAGATGATAGGTTCTAGATTCTAGATTGCATTAAAAAGCACAGCACAGTCAAGTAGCAACGAGTGTATAGTGTAAATAGTAAATATACTGTGTATTGTGTATGTTGAGGAGTCAAGTACTTAAAGCAAAGCATTCCTTCCGAAATTAATTAGCTGTAGACTGTAGACTCAAGACTGAGGAATGAAAACCGTATTGTAGATACTAGATAGTAGATACGTAGTACAAAGGTTATGGCAACAGCACTAGAGACTAGAGAGTACTAGAAACTAGAAACTACACAAAACGACACACGTCCAATAATAAGAAACAAGTACAAATTTCAAACTCCAAACTCATCCTCGTACAAGGTGCAACACACGCAAATACCAAGTACATGTGAATCCTTCTGGTTTGTTGGATTGGAGATTTGAACGTGGCATGGAAAAGAACACGCAGAACTAGAATCTGGAAACTAGAATCTAGGAGATGAAGAAGAGGAAGAAGAGAGAAGGTCGAGAGTCGTTTGAGTTTCGGGATGTGCACCAATAGATTAACACGCTTAGGGATTTTAGGGCTAGTTAGTCACTTAATAGAGCAAACACATTACTTTTCCGAGGACCCAGGACCGACCAGAACAAGCAGTCACAAAGGGGCAGGCAAAGGCCAGGATTAGAGTCATGGCCTGCCAGCTTAACTACAATGAATTGCTCAATGCTCAACATATAGAGGACACAGGACAGAAAAAACAGTTGCCTACACAGTACACACTACACACGTCTTTCCATCACGGCTGATATTCAATCTTTCCATTATGGAGAATCCTGCGATTTTTTCAATCTAACATGTATTCGCATGTAAAAGGTGGCGCCACTGTTTACATGCGAATACATGTTAGATTGAAAAAATCGCAGGATTCTCCATAATGGAATGATTGAATATCATCCGTGCTTTCCATACATACATCCCCGAACCAAACCGAACAAATACTCCAATATCAGATAAACAAACACAAACTAAATGTGCATACATAAATGTACAATGTACATATACATATACATGTGTGCTGTTTGCTATTATTGTCTCTTATGTTGTCCAGATTTAGTCTAAATTCCATCTTTTCTATCTTTCCCATCTACAAATCCACACTGTATTATTATTATCGTCATCATCATTATTATTATCCCGAGTGTAATGTCTAACACAAGAGCCCATAGTTATACGGATAATCATGATCCTAGTCAAATATATTACGAGGTTATACATTGTGCATACGCTGAAAATTGTAACTTGGAAATTGCAACTAATCCGAAGTCCGAAATCCGACTTTAGCTACATCAACAACCTCACACATGAGGCATGAGGTAACAAGAACGTAAAAATCCACTGATTTAATCAGTTTTGCAGCAGGTCCATCCATGCTGATCTGTTCAATGTATAGGCACAACTCCCAGCTTACAACTCAAGATAAAATTTAGTATTTTGCAGTTTTCTTTCAGTTCAGTAGCAAAGTTTTAAATTTAATACACAAGTAAGATTATTATTATGATATGAGCTTCAGTGCTTTCAACATCTCCTTTTGTTATTTTTATTCTGTTTTATTGCTTTGTTAAAAGTTAAAAGACGTACACCTGTACTTTCTGCGTTGATATTTTATTTAATTGACTATGGGAGACATATGTGATAACTGCTCCTTCAGATTTCATATTTCATACTCTTTATACCATGAAAATAAGATTTGAATACAAAATGTAAATACTTAAATGCAATTAAGCAAATAGTACACACTTACGCACTGTTTCCTACTCCTTACATCTTACATGGAATCAAGACTAAAATACATTATACATTAAATGGAAAAATTATGTCTAAATATGCTCATAATGAGACTTTTACGTTATTACAAAATGCACATTGGCCATTGGCATTGTGCAGTATCTTTTCCTGGCCAAAACTGTTGACAGATGACAGGTGTGTATGTGTGTGTGTACCTCAGTACTCTGTACGCAGTATGTTCATTATGTTCATGTACATTATATACAATTTACAATGTACATTCTGCATCTTCTTATCCTACGTAATTAAGATTTTTTATCCCTCCGAAACCTTTCTAGTTTTCGAGCGTGATACATGCATAATGTATAAATGAGATGCATTATGAACATGACAATAAACAAAAACATTAGCAGATTATCAAGTATTTATTCATACTTTGTTTCTATATCTTGTATCCAGTTGACAATGTAGAATGTGTAGTATTAAAATATAAGATAAACATTATGTATTATTTATCATAATGAGATAGTAGTTTGGTAGATACATAAGATCTGAATCTTACATTCAGGCACCAGGGCTGATTACTCTGTAAACTTGGGATCGTGTTAACAAATTCTCGTTTTTTTTGGCGCGAACGGAATTAATTTAAAA
>JAQGBH010006376.1:0-12618 GCA_034698265.1 Sminthurinus aureus | reverse complement strand
TTGAAGATATTTAATTATAATAATTGTGTCAAGTGACAAGAGTATCAAAATTCCTGTATGGAGGACCAAAGTTAATTACGTGAATAAACATATCTAGATTGTAGATTGGAATCTATATCAAAATTCAATAAGCTGACTCAAAGTTACATCAAAATCGGAGAAGAATAAGGAAGATGAAGGAAGGAATTTTACAGGAGATCAAACATAACCAAAATCATAGCCATAGTCAGCAACTGGTGAAAACGGTGGGAGATGTGACTGATTTTGAGTCAGGTCACGATGACAATGAAAATGGAAATGGAAGCGGGAATGAAAATGAAAAGAACATGGAAAG
Organism: Sminthurinus aureus; assembly: GCA_034698265.1. NCBI lineage: Eukaryota > Metazoa > Arthropoda > Collembola > Symphypleona > Katiannidae > Sminthurinus > Sminthurinus aureus. Next base: position 12,284 of record JAQGBH010006376.1, on the reverse strand, counting down.
TAAATGTATAGACTCGGAAAATCGACTGCGCCTTGGCCAGCTCCTTGTGCACCTCAAATGCTCTGGATATAAAAAGGTAGCTCTTCATTCTTCATACCTGTTCCACATGATTCTAGATTCCTAGAATTCAAGGTTTATAGGATTTTTCCTCCGTTTTATTAAATTTGTTTCCACAAGAGTATAAAAATTTGATATCTGATAGTGATGATTTTGGAACATGTCTTTGAATCACAATGAAACTGCTGAAACCCAAGCCCAAAGAGCAGAATGTAGAAGACAGAACATATAATATTTACTGTGTAAATAGTCGTAAGTATAAAAATGTGTCTGCTTTCTTCTTCATTTGTCATGAATCATGAATCATGATGATAAATTTATGGTAGGTTTTGAAAATGAAGACGAAAATGACAAAGATAATCTGCTTGGGTTGGCTTGGCTTGCTCACGGCGTTAATTTTTAAGTCATCAGTCGTCAACCATCAGAATGAAATAAAACCTCAAGTTCTCACTTCTCACCCGCCGTTTTTTTATTGTCTCTGATTTCTATTCTCTATTTTCTTTATCTAAACTCTAAATGCTCGTGATTGCGTCTAAATTGTAGTTGTGAAAAAAAATTTGAGCAAGTGACCTTTGTGACTTGTGATTTGTGATATGTGTGCGATGAGAGATGTGACACATGTGTGAAGTTTATCGTAATGTCTATAAATTCAACATGTAGAATAGGAGTCGGGTTCTGTGATGGTTCTTTTCATATTCTACGATTTTACGTTTCTGTGGGTTGAATGGTGAAGACAAGGAGATTGTACATGCATGAATGATGAAATGGTCGTGTAAATTGTCTATGCTGGTTGTAAATGTGTAATTGGTATCACTGTGTAAATTGCAAATTGTAAATAATTGTAAATTGAACCAGAAAACTCAACTGGTTGGGTTGGTGCAGTAGTAGTAGGAAGTTTTCACGCATCATTCCTACGAAATAAGAAATACGACGTACGAAACATGGATAGTGGTCATAAAGAAAAAACGTAGATCGTTCCTACGCATGAATTCATGCACGCACATGTAGAACGTAGAATGTAGATATGTGATATGTAGCTCTTTACGTTTTATATCATTATCATTATTATTATTATTATTATTGTTGTTGTAGACAACAATCAACAAGTCAATGGCCTTTCTTTTTTCTTTCATTCAATTCATTTGATATTTGATTTGATTTCATTTTCATTGTTCATCTCATCCTCAACGTCATGGTGTTTGGTGTTATAATATAATATGCTATAATATGAAATAATTTTCATGTACGATCTACGAGTCTTGTCTTTTAAGCCGTTAACACGTTTGAATTTGTAATAAAAAAAAGTAAATGTGTGACATGTCATTTGCTCCATTTGTTCACGAATTTTCTATAGCAAGGTAGAAAATATGAAAGGAAAATCAATCTCTAGAGTCTTGAGAGTCTAGTGTCTTGAGCACAAAAAAAGGTGAAAGAAATCTTATATTTTTTAATTTATTAGATTAGTATCTCTAAATATGCATGTGGTTCTTCCTCTAGTTTTTATTGTTTATCTAGCAATCAATTGTTCATCAAATATCAAATATAAGAGGATACACAGCAATTATCTAGCTATGAATCACGATGTGTGTACATTAAATGTGCTGTAGTCTGTAGTATTATTGATTTGCTAATTACTTTCTTATGTGCGTAGACTGTAGAAACTGTATACTAGAAACTAGACACACACAGACCCAGTCCCAGACAGAGGCACGTAGACACTAGACACTAGACACGAAAATTCAAGTCAAACACAAATGCTCTGACCAAATCAGAGTCAATGAGAGTTTTATTAACATTTCTGGTTTTTCCTCCTCCCTCTTTTTTCTTGACTCGTCTTGTTGCTGTTGGAGTTGGAGTTGGTTTTCAATGGCAATGGCAAAGGCAAACTCGTAATATGAGAACAAGCATAACAATAAATAAATAAATATTATTACTATTGAATCATGTCATAACAAATGTATATACATCTATACGTGTGTGTATCAACACGTTTGTTTGTCTATTGTGAAACAAAATATCTATGATCGAGTGTCGAGTGTCGAGAATCGAGCTTTGAGCTTTGAGCATAAAGACGATGCATTTTTGGGTAAGGCGTATTTTCATAAAATTTTATTGATTATCCACACCATAGAGGAGTACTGACTATTGACAGAAGTGATTGAAAATTCCAAATTCCAGACTGCACCGCACGATGTGTTGGGTGTTTTGTACAATGTGCAATGTACACACATATTATATTATTTTATATTTTCACAAACTCTCTGCCTCTTACGTTCAGAGTTAAGAGTTTAGAGTTTGGACTTCAGACGAAAAAAAGTGAGACAGGACAGGTGATTAAAACCAGAATCGAAAATCGAGAATCGAGAGATTACATGCAAATTGTATTAATTACGATGCAGAGCAAATGTTACACAAAGTACAATGTATAAAGTATAAAAAACGCTCGTTTAGGACAAGAATGGAATGGAGAAGAGTGAGTGAAAAACTATAATATAAAATATTATACAAACAAAAGAGTCCAACGAATGGTGTGTATAAACATCTTTCTACTTTCTATTCTGCAGTGTAAAATCCACATTATGAATTATGATACTCAGCTGTTCCCTATTCAAGTTTAAAATGAACTACAAGTTTGATTTTGTATATTATAACATCTCCATGTATTTTGTATTTTAGTTGCAAATCTTGAACAAAGTATTAAGAGATGGGATTATGCTGATGATAGATGGGTGATGAGGAACATGAGAGTCATGTTGATACAATAAAATAATAATAACAAAAGGATGATGCACAAGATAAATGCAAAATATACCATAATATAACTACAACAATGAAAAAATCACAGAGTAATAATAGAAGAAAAGTGTATCATTATTATTATTGTTATTATTATTATTATTTGTTATGTGCATGAGAGTATGAGAGTATGCGAGAAAAGATGAGTACGATGAAAAAAGAAGAAAAGGGAATAAAAAACAATAGACGTGGCATGCGTTTTCAGTTTTTTATTGTATCATATATTATTATGCACCTATGTCAATATAATAGAATATACCCCATATCTCTTGAATCTACATGCAGGTTATAGGCCTTTCCTTTTCCGCTGTGTAACTCTTATATTCGTACATTTCTTTTTCCTCACACTGGTTTTATGTTATATACCATTTTATGCGTGATATGATATCGGCATTTTATAAACACTTTCATGCAGGTGTCGTATTCATAATCATAATCATATTCATATTTATAACAGTTCATTTTGCATTTTTATCCTTCATTTGATTCACTTGATTCACTTGATTATTGTGGGTCGCCATAATAAACTAATAAACATGGAAATTGACAACTGTCTCAAGCTTAAATCTCAATATTCCTTCAGTTAACAAAACTTTTCATTTTTTATTACAATGACAAGAAGAGATAAAAAAATTAAATACATGTTATGATAGAATGAAAACAAGACAAGAGTGGAACAACCTGCGAACTGCGAGTCTGAAAATTTGCAACAATTTTCTGATAATAATGAATAATGAACTTGACTAGGGCACAGTTCTTTCAAACTTGAAATGCATAAAATAAGCATAAAAAAGATTTCCCAAAACATCTTTTACCTCATTGTAAATGAATAATAATAATCTTAAACTAAAATGCTTATTCTTATTTGTTTTCTTTATTTTCATGTGCTCCTGTTGATCCTGTGGACCATTCAATTTCATTTTTTCATGGATGTCGTTTTTTTACTATTAATAACGCAAACAGGTATGTAAAAATTGTTAAAAGCTTTGAATAATAATTGATAATATTATGTGATTAAATGGAGATAATATACCTTCGTTCCTCATCAATATCAGTGCAGCAAAATTCAAGTAGGAGTAGAAATTAGAAATAGTAAAAGATATTATGCGCGGGTTTAAAAGGAAAAGCTTTGATCCATATTCCATATTTGATATTAGGTTTAAAAACATGTTGAGTGCTGAGAATCCCACGATGTAATTAATTATCTACTTATAAGCAATTTACTCATATACATACATATACAGATACAACATGCATATAGACGAGAGAAAGTAAAAGTAAATGAATAATAATATGTAAAAAAAATGAAAGGATTATAAACTACAGCTTACAGCACATACTAATATTATGTGAATAGAGAATAGATGTATCATCATGTGATATCACAACAAATACTAAATACAATATCAAATTAATGTATTTTAAATCGGCTGATTCTTCCTATAATTGTTTTATTGCTTACGACTTATGACTTGTTAATCTAGCACATTTAAGTATTTATTTGCCACAGTTTGAAAGTCAGTTTTGTTCAATCTTTAAAATAATACAAACTACAAACCACAAATTGTAACCTCTAGTGTTTTGTTGGTAGGGGATTATTCATAGTCATTTCATGTCTACTTTGAAATTACTGCAAGGCATAACATATAATATGCGAGTACGGCGACGAGGATTTTGTATTTTGTTTGTGAACGGCGGTATTTCCATTATTATTTCATGTGTTGTTGACGATTGACAAGACTATAGTTTGTAGTTTCAAATCAAAGGTAAATGCATAGATGATAATTGTCCGTCGTCTATCGTCTACCATAATAATAATAACAATGATACGTAATAGTAGACGTAGACGTACAAGAGAATAAAATTTTCTCAGTTTCTCTATGAACTATGAACACTCCCAAAGTTTCCATATTTTTCCCTATTCGCTACAACCGCCTGTCTCTCCTACATGCACATTGTAGATACAAATTATTATATTATTATTGTAAATTGTAAGTATTGTTATTACATTTTCAGTTTTTACTTGTACTTGCTACGGACTCCCACACTTTTGTGACTTGTGTGGCTCATAAAATAGATGAAAACAATTAGACGGAGATACTTTATTGGAGTTTTGATGGAGTCTCTGAGGTTTCGCTTAATATTAATGGTCCTCTTTAATTTGCACAAATGTTTTCTCTTTTGTCTATGTTCTATGCTTTGTCGTATACAGTCTAGAGACCAGAGACTAGAGACTCGAAACATGGGTATTTTTTATGCGCCCATCTCTATCCTCTGTAATCCTTTGAACTTTAAATGGTAGAATGAAAAGGAAGAATTACAATATTACAACATTACTGTAATCTGTAAAATGATGACATGTACAATATCGTGTAACTAACTATCTAAATTTCTACAGTCTACAATCGGGATTGAGTTCCTCTTCATTTCATTTCATGTGTCTTTTGTCTGTAATTCGTAACTCGATACTGCTTTATGTTTATTGAGGATTGAGGATTTTTCATCCACTCCACTCTTTTTATTTTATTTATTAAATACTGTACTGTGGAAATGCGGGATGCACGTGGTCATTATCCATACTCCATGCACACAGAATAGATTTGTATTCAGCTATTATCTACGTGCTGCAGCATGTATCATGTAGCATGTACCAAGGTGGACTACAGCAATTTGCATAGGAAGAAAAAAAACATTTCATGTTTACAAGCAATTGTAAAATAATACGTATAATAATTGTAAATGGTAAATTGTAAAGGAGCTCTAGCTCTAGCCCTAGCACTAGCTTCAAAATCCATGTATGCTACATAATCCAAATAACTACAGATATTTATGTAAAGGACGTCTCGCTTTTCGCTCTTTTCCCCTTTCCTACATTTTTACTTTGAGGATTTAAAAGGTGGCATTGCATTGGCGATTGGCATTATGGATTAGAAATGACGTGTGTGAAAGAGTATCTGAGCTTTACACAGTAGAAAAAGAGAGGAAAAAGGAAAAGGGCAAAGAGCTATTTAATGAAGGAGTTTGGTTTTGGCGTGGATATTATTATTACAAAGTTTGATTGCTATACTGTGTGTATCGTATATCATATATCATATATCGTATAAAGAATACAAAATACAGAATGTAGAATACAGACGGGGTTTTGATGGAGGATTCGTGTTGAGGAATTCATTTGAAAGATTATACAATTTTTGACACGAGGAAAAACAGACTTGGAACTTTTCTGTTCTCTGTCTTCTCTGTCTCTGTTTTCTTCTTTGTTGGTCAAATGTTTTGAAGGAATAAAATGCGGAGACGCAGATGAAAGGCAGGGCGATTAAAGAAAAATGCACGTATGTAAATAATCATGCATACCGACAAACATATTACATATGTGTAACACATTCTATGCACATGCATTTGGTATTTTATATGCCATGCAATGCATCATATACTTTATACTTTATACGCTACATATCTGTATAATATTATACACAAAGTCTGCATGTGTTAGAGGTTTACAGTTTACACTTGGCATAAATTCTTTATTGTTCACATTACGTGAAAGCCTCGGAATTGTGTGTGTTTTGTGTGTTGGTTGGGATTGGGGATTGGGAATTTGGAATTTTCAAGTTTCATGTTTCCACCGCCGTAAAATTGTTGACTGCTGACTGCATTTGTTATTCGTATTTGTATTTGTATTTGTATTTTATATTTGTTATTTGCCACACACTCACATTTACTCGGAGAATCATTTTAATAGTAAATGTTTTGTGGATGGTTGGATGGATACTTTTGGACAAACATTTGCTCAAGATTTTGTCATATACTTTGTTCAAGTAGTCAAGTAGCAATATTATTGTCATTTCTATGACTGTATTACGATCACACACTAGAACCAGAACCAGAACCAAACCAGAACTAGAAGTTTGTATAGCTCTGATAAACACGACGGAGGACATAAGACGGAATGGAATAGAGATAAACAGAAACTGGCATTCTTCTGATTTCTGATTGCTTCATGTAAATTTGAACTGTGTGAGTGTGTTTAAGTGTGTGTGTGAGGGAAAATGCAAACGACTGCATTTTACATTTCACATCGACATGAAATATGATTTTAGATGCGCTCATACATTTTCATGATACAGTTGGGGGTAAATACAAAACACAAAATACAGTGCACATAGAATAGGACAAAGTAAAATGTTGTTCCTAAATTCGAAATTCCTAATTTCTTATCATCTCATCGTCATTCACTCTGTGAATCTCTGTGGCAATTTCTATGAAATTTAATCAGAAACCAGAGAATAAATTCCATTCGCAACGCATCAAATGTAAAATTCATTCAGTCAAATGTCTCTTTGCTGTCTTTTCTGCTCTTCTCGTCGTTTCCTTTTGTTTGTTGCTTGAGAGTTGAGAGTGGTTGGGTGGTAGTTGATGACTCCATCAAATTTTTGTCTAAAAGCCTCTTATAAACAGTTTTACTCTTCCTAGTTCCTCTAAAGATTACACTCGACTATTACACGTATAATATTATGCTATATTTTACAACTTTCTCTCGCACTTTTGATTTTCCATTGTTGATTATTGCTGTACAAGAAAATTTTTTCCGTTTTATTGCGCTTGGAAATTTGGAACACGAATACAAATTTGAATTTGAATTTGACACCATTTGAAATTTGAAATAAAATGAAAAAATAGACAGAAAGAGGGAGAAAAAACCCCATATGCAAAATTGATAGACGTTCATGTCATTGGCATTGTCGTCAATATAAACTGTACAATTTAAATTTTACTGACTACTGACACGACTCGCTTGTGACTTGTGACTTAACTATTTGACTATTTGGATATTTTGGTATTTGGATTTTGGATAATAATACCGGAAAATAAGACCCGTTAACAAGGTGCTTTGGAAAAAAAGTAATGAGGCTAATTTTAAAATTCCTTCTAGAATGTAGAATGCAATGTACATAAATACAGGGATAAATTGTTCTTTTTTTCTATTTTCTACGATATTTTTCATCCTTTCTTTGCGTCTGGATTCCGAATTGTGAATTTCTAGCTCGTTTGGACTTTGAGTTTGAGTTTTGTATGTGGCATGTGGTGTGTTGGCAATACAATATTTTCATGTCAAAAACGAGGCAGAGATTCGAGAGTGGCAGAAATAGGGATATGAATTGGATCATGACTTTGTGAAGCCCTCGTTCGTTTTCCGTGCTCTCTTGAACACTGAACATCCGACTTCCAAATCCAAATCCGCATTCACATCCGAATCCAAATAGGAGAAACAGAAGCAGAGAGAGAGCGTGTGCGTATGTGAGAGAGAGAGAGAGAGAGCGATAGACGGCGGAAGAGAAGAAAGACGGAAAGGAAACGGGGGAAGACGAAGACGAAGGTTAAAGTCAAAGACGGAGACCAAAATGAAAAGGAAAAGGACGGAAGAGGAAAGAATCTAGTGCTTAACAATCTTTCCAGATATATCTTTTCGTGGTTTGGTTTGGTTTGGTTGTTGGCTGTTGGCTGGTGCGGGTTCTCTTTGGTAATTTGGAGAGATTGTACAATGTACATGGTGTTTTGAATATATCATGTCGGACCATATCATAAAAATTGGGAAGAGAATCTGTACATAAATGCTGTATATCGTACATGTAGAATGTAGGATGTGGACCTTTTACCCTGTATAAAATTATGATAAGGAATAAGGAATCCCTGTATCTCTTTACTGGATTCAGCTGGTATAGTATGGAATGGAATGGCATTCTCATTCCATAGTTGTGGTTCGGCGGAGCTGAGGAAGAATTCCGGAGAATTTTTCAACAAAAAAATCCTCTGGCATAGAGAATTTCTTATAATATTATAGCTTATCAGGGATTCCTGAAAAACCTTAAACTTTTCTTATGAAACTCATTAAGGTTTTTTCTCCAAGAAGGAAGAGGAAGGAACAAGGAACTAATACATGTATAATAATATACCATAGTATGTGTGTAATGCATACATATTTAATGACTCCTATTATAATTTATACCTTCTTTGCGAAAAGTTGAAGGATTTTTATACAACTTGCATATCCTTTTCAAAATAGTTCTCTACACTCTACAATCTAGACTATAGCTCCAAAACGTAAACTTTAGATCTATTATCTATATACATAGACAATTATTTCTGTAGCTAGATTCTAGATTCTACATTCTACACAGAGGAATACGGAGAAGTTCACTTTATGTTTGATAATCATATTCATGTGTGTGGTTGGTTTTTCGTATAGCGACAAAGGCGCCTCGTTTTCACAGCTCCATTTCTTTATATGACTAATGAAGGGATTCAGGATTCAGGATTCAGAGCTCACAAGTCAAAAGCATGTTTCTGATGCCGTCCTGTAGAGTGTGGGGTATTGAGTGCCGAGTGTGGACTTTTTGACTCGGTTCTCCATTCACTATTCAGTTTTACCCAGTTTTTGAACTACTGGTTCTGATTTTCTCTTCTTTCCTTCTTTCCTTCCTCCAGTAGAAGAGATGAACACTTTTTTGAACTTAATTAGGCGTCAAGTATACGGGATTGATCACCCCATTCTTCTTTCCTCGGTCTTTGTCTTTGTCCTTGACTTTTCCGTCTTTCCTCTTTTGCTCTCTGGTTTATGGTTTATGGAAAGAAAACTTTGAGCATTGAGCATTGAGCATGTGAGTTTCTGCGAGTGAATTCAAAATTCAGCTAATTTCTTATGATAATATTTCTAGAGTCTAGAGTCTAGAGTGAAACTGAGGAGTGAGAAGTCTATAGCTTACACATTCAAGTATCCATGATCTACAATCTATGTACCAAAGAGCGGGTATGCATTAAGTAGATTTGCACATTGCCATTGCACATCTAGTTTTAATTTAATTCATTGATGTGTCAGCAAACTTAGTGTCAAGCCGTGGGATGAAACTGTGAATGAGGGACGAAACTGGATCCACTTTCTGTTTTTCATAGTGTAGAAGTGCTTTGGTTTGGGTTTGGGTTCGGGTGTGATGCTCAATACTCATGCTTCATGATAAATATTGAATTATATTGAATTCCTCAATTCTCAAGGCTCAAGGCTCAAATCTCCGGGCGTTTCCCCACTTTCCCATCTTTTCAGCTCCAGAATCCACAATGTCAACTTTCAACACGGACATTTTTCATCAATTTATTTTGGGTTCTGGAACTTAGAACTTTGAACTTGATTCTAGATTCTAGATTCTAGACTCAAGATTCTGGATAATGTTTGCAATTTGATACTTTTTGTATGTTTTTTTCAATAATAATTTATATTTATCTACTGGATCATTATGATCATCTGCAGTCGTAGTCGTAGGTCGTAGCGTATGAATTAAAGGGTATTCAAGGTTCAAGGGACATTGGTGTCTGGTGTGGTGTTTGTTTTTGTGTATTATTCTAAAGAAGGGTTAAAAAATGTTTAGAGTTAGGACTTGAAACGGGCTAGGTCGGATTTGGATTTGGATTTGTTGCTTAACGATTGGTTAATATCATCTCGATGGGTTTGGGTTTTGGAGTTGAAGGGTCCCAAGTCAAATTTTCAAACATGTATCCATCTGAAATGTGAAGGTACCTCTGTGAACTGTGACTGTGAATATTATGTTTACTCTGGACAAATCTTGGATTACCAACAAAAATACAAATACAAAAACACATATTACACAAACTGGAATAGGAATAGAAGACTAGAAACTAGAAACAGAATTTTCTGTGTATTTAAAAGATTAGTTAGTTTGTTTCCTTTTACACATTTCCTTCATCTCTCTCTCTCTATGTGTGTGTGTGTGTGTATAGCTTAAGACTTTCAATTTTTAATCCTCTTTTCCGGAGCCAAGCCGAAGACTGTTCAAAGAATCCTTACATGTTCAATGTTCAGAGTCAAGAGTCAAGATTCAAAAATTAAAGAGGTATATTTTGGATTCTGTGAAATTCCTTCATTTTCAACATTTACTCCACATTGTACAGAGTGTACATTCTAAATGCAGCCTTTATCCTGTGTACACTAGATAATAGATACTAGATACTAGACGATACATAAAAAGTACGCACTACGCATATCGATTTACATGTCAAATACAAATGGCTGAGGATCATCCAAAATCAAACTGACAAGCATTAAATGCGTATTAAAAAAAGGATGAGAAGGAGGGGAAAAACAAAAATGTCTGGTTTGTTCTTAATATAAAACTCTTTTCTATACGTCATAAAAATACACATGCACAATGTATAATGTAACATGTACATTGCGTCTAAAAACGTATTTTTCTGCATAATCATCCTCCTCGTCATCATAATTATTCATAGTTTTGTCTAGGGAAGCTAAAACCGCCGGTTAGAAATGTGATGGAAAATTCGGGAAATCTGTTTCACGAGTCACGAGTTGAATGTTTGTAACCCTAAACCGATTTTAAACGGTTGTAGATTGGAGATTGGAGGTTGAGGATTGAAGATGGAGGCGGAACAAAATGGATGTCATTCCAATTTTCCTAAAAGCGAAACTGACATGTACAAGAAAATTATCAAGATTCCAGAATGAACAATCTTCAACACATTGTATAAATAAATATGCGAGGGAGGTTTTTTACATTGTACAGTCTAAATTTTAGAGTTTAGAGTCTAGAGTCTAGACTTAAAATGTCAAATATTGGTTGAAATTTAAAAACAAAAATGTATTTACATTGATGTAATAATTTTGTTTTTGCTAAACTTTAACAAATTTTCCCTAATCCAATCCAATCCAATCCAATCCAGGGCAGTTCAAAGAGTGGGAAAAACTTGTGTGATATTTTTTCATAAATCTTGACTTGACACAAAATCCAGCACAGAAAGTTTATGGCTTGATAAAGGTTTGACTCTTGACTCTTAAAAAAGATAAACATTTGAGCAAAAGCATAAACCGGCCGTAATTTAAAACTTTGAACTAACCCCGCTCAAGTTTCATTACAGATTACGGTTACATAATATATAATGACACAAGGGCTATATGTACAATGTACAATATACAATATACAGGGTATAAATAAGCTTACTCCACTTATTTCACAGATATTTGTCAACATTAATTGGCAATTTTATTTTTGCTCAAGTCTCAAGTATCTCTGTGTTTTGTGTCTCATCCCTCTTGTCTCATTTTATTTCTCAAAGTTTTTCTCTTTCGGTTTTGGGAGCTTTGACTTGTTCATTATTTTTTGTCCTTTGCCGTTATTCTCCGTTACACAGTAAACATGTTGGATAAAGCGGAAAAGCAGAATACGGAATACGGAATATACATGTAAAAAGTCAAGAGAAAAAACTGACGACAGTAACTTTATTCTAAAGAGAGTACACTGTACACTATTGGCTATACAGACTAAAAACTACATACCAGCAGGTTTAAATACAATCTCCCACCCAGATAGTTGAAATCGCAAACTTGATTTTAGTGTTCATATTCG
>JAQGBH010006375.1:0-12619 GCA_034698265.1 Sminthurinus aureus | reverse complement strand
TTTTTTTTGAATTTCTAGAGTACAGGGGTCTCAAAAAAAGTACTGTACTCTGAAAAAAAGTACGTCTGGCAACTATAGGCATACATCATATTTATATATATATGATTTCTCAAACAAAAGCAATATAAAATGAACATTTTTCAACGCAACAAAAAAAGAACAAAAAAGAAAGTATATTTACAAGACGATTAGAAAATTCTTCATCTCTCTTTTTCTTTAGTTAAAAGCTCTCTAGTTTTTTTTTTCAGTTCGGGTTCTGCAAAGAAACTTCAGAAAAGAAAATCGTAACCACTGTATAAAATAAGCACTCGGTTTATGATCATTGATCATATTCATAACTTGTGATACTCAAACTTTAAATATAATTATTATATTTAATTATGAATTTATTTAACTACATTGGTATGAATTTGAATGAGTCCACGCATTCCTTGAATTTTTATACACAAACTTGCACTATGTGATATGCATAAAATAATAATATACACTTTTTGCCGTATTTATGAAGGGATGATTTTAATAATTTAGCCATTCAAAACTAATGCAAGTTAGTGCTCCATAAGCAAAAAAATATATACTTATTATGCTATACTATTTAAGAGATGATGATGCAAATATAGTAAAAAGTTATGCACAGAAATACTTTTATCAAGTTTTAGATACTACTATAATAATATTATTATATGAAGATAAAAATTCCAATGCCTTATAAATGTTGTTGAAAAATAAATAAAAACACAGTAAAATAATAATTATTCAGCGCAACAATGCCCAATGACCATGCAGATGCTGAAGAGAGAGTTCAAATAAATCAAACGAAGACAGTAATTGTTTTTGAAATAAAAGTATTTTTCAAAAAACTTTCATTTTTTTATTATTATTTTAGCCAATAACAGTAGTAGTAAAATTTTCAATTATTTGTTGGCTAAAATATTTATTTTCTGGCTTGACCAGGTTGTCCGGGACGAGCCTCATTCTAAATTATTGTAAAAGAAACAAATAGAAAAAAGAGCGTTTTTTTAGTTTAAATTCCATTAAAAAGATGATAACACAATATTATAACAAAACACATATTGCACATCATAATATTATGTAAAATACATGACAGAATAATATTATAATCACACTTTACAATAATAAATGACTATTAAAAATGACAAGGAATGAAAAATATTTTGTATTCTTATATTTTTTTTGTAGCTTTAGCTATTATTATAGATTAAAAAATTTATACTTACGGGTCGGGCAAATCGTGGTGGAGGTGTTCGGATTTTACGATCGGTCCTGGATCTATTTCTGACGACCTTTGAGTGAATAGCACATGATACACAATAATGAAGCTTAGCATACAATTTGGGTAGTTGGTATTGTGTATAAACTGAGGCTTCCGTAATGTCTCTCACTGCTGCAGCTTCAACAATATTCCTAATGACGAATTTCTTAATTGCCTATAAAATATCAGAGAGAAAGAGAAGAGAAAAAAGATTAGCATATTTTTTTATTCACTATGTACATACTTTATATTCACAAATACTCTAATTCAAATCTCCAATAATTTATGTACTTTTTATATTCATGAATTCCTGATAGAATACATTTACAATTATAAAGTAAAAAAAAAACAGATACTACAACTTGTACACAATTTTATAACACTAATATTTCATAAACGATGTTAAAAAATAACTAAATACCTTGTCCTTTGGGACACATCGAGCACAATTTGTGCATCTAACAGGTTTAACATGACCACGGCCGTGCTTAGACCTTCCATTATTACGACGTTTAGAAGTCTATAAATACAAAATAAAAAAACCATCCAATTCATTAAAACATGTCCCACATTGTATAAATATCATTAAAATTTTAATAATAATCATATTATTTTGGAATTATAGTGAAGGGAGAAAGATAAAAGTCGGCAAACACAGCATGCCGACTACAAAAAATAAAATTATGTTACAACTTTCATTTTTCATTCAAATATAGAAAAATCAAAAATGACCAAAATAAATAGTTCAATTACAAAGAAAAGAATGCATATTTTAACTAAAATTTTAGAATATAATTAAAAACGACTTACCATTTTCAAGATTTAATTAACCTTGTTTTAACTATGATTATTTTCCTCTAAGGAACAATAAAAGCAGATATGCCCAAACCACGTCTTGAAATTTCAAATAATTATACTTCCGATAGTTGATGAGACTCCTCACAGATTGTGTGCGAGTGCTGCTTCTCGCCGACTCCAAACCTTTGTAAAATTTTAATTTTTACACTTTAATTGCAATTAAAATGTATATTTTTGATTAAATACTACAAATACATTAACTTTTTCAATTATTTATCATTATTATGAAGTCATGTAGTTATCACGGAGAGAATTTTATGTTGAAACGATGTGTTTTCATCTAAAACTTTTACATCGACACAAAACATATGAAACAAAAAAAAAAGCTTTGAAAAGTGTCGAATTTTAAATCGCCCCTTTTTCTTAGATATTTCAAAGCTCTACAAATAAATAAAAAGATTTTTATGATTTTGATCTTAAAATCTACACTCAATCTTCATTTCAGTAATTATTAATGCCCTGTTTTGGGTTTTTGTCATTTTCATATTATGTAAGGACGTATTGAACATTGAAAAGCAAAAACTGTGCTTTATATTTTTTATTTTTTACAGCACAACTTTGCAAAAGTCTCAAGCAGTCATTTTATTCAGCTGCTGTTCTATTCTATAATATTATGTTCTATTTTGATTCATGTCATACTATAATTACTGTAAAATGCTACAAAAGCACTATATTCAGGTCTTGGCTAGTTAAAAGTTAAATACCAAAACATTTCTACTGTTTATAAAATTTTATGTATGTATCGGCAATTTTAAGGAGAAACCCAAAAGTTGTAGGTGCGTGTTTTTCTGTGTGTTGATTTTTTATTTTATAAATGGATACATTTTTTCATTGTGCGTTACTTTTTATTTGTAAGTGGACGTTTGATGCCTAATGCCTAATACATTTTAGATCAGAGATCAACCTTGAACTTGTTTACTACAACTATTTTTGGTACTTTTCTTTTTGTTTGGTAAATATACATGTGAGATGAGATCATATTGTGCACAGTGTACATAGAGCATATATCATTTTCCTGATTTTTCCTTCACACTTAATACTTACACAATACACCCGCATATACATATTTTCCATTTCCTGGATTCTGAGTCCTGAACAATTTTTACTTGTTTCATGTTTTAGGTCAAAAATGTGCATTGTACTACTTATTTTCCTTTGGACAATGCCAGTGACTCTCAAAGATTGACAGTTTTGACCCAAAAAAGCAGGAACAAGGAAAGAAAATAATAAAGAACAATAACTTTATGTTCTTTTATACGAATATATAGTTTACAGCCTCATATTGATCTATCTAAAATCTAAATATACATTTATTGAAACATGTACAATGTACATAATATTATACATTAAATGGCGACACAAAGCCTCAGAATTCAGAATCCAGAATACTGTACGAATTGAGCATTGTAATTTAAGACTTGAGACAGGATCATCGGAGAAGAAGTGAGAGAGACGAAAAAAGCAAAAAAGATCATCTCCAGGATTTGTGCTTTGTGTATGGCTTGCACTTTTTTTATGTTGCGTTTTTTAGTCAAGTATGTACATACGTCTGTAAAAGAGATGCACATTGTGAGAAAAATGGTGAAAAGTGAAACCTGGAAAGATACAGTGTACAGCGTATATTATAAAAATGTACCTACTACCTACCTGTAAAATGAGAAAAAAGATTTAAAGTCCAACCCATACTCAAATGCAGTCAGTTGTCACATTACACAATACATCAATAATAATCTTTTGGGACTTGCATTTGGTTGTACATTGTAAAAATACTTATAGTTTTAAATTCCACGTTGTGTTTGCTGAGTATTGAATGACCAATGGGAAAACCCTCGACCCTCGACAATTTTCATATTCCAGCTGTCAATATAGTCTACAGACTACAAGCTCAAAGATGCAAAGAAAATGTAAACATGAAAACGTACATACATGGAGGTCGTTCTTTTCTTGATGTACCCATAATCTTAGATAAATCTTTACTGTACAAACAGGTAACAGGTAAAAGATTTATACCCTCTTAATTTCCAATAATGTGAAATACATAACACAGGAAAAAAGTAGAGCTGGTGGTGGTAGTACGGATACCTATGCTCATTCTATCCAGAGAATTCATTCATTCAAGTCTCAAGTCTCACATCACTCTTCATTTCCATTGAACGAACGGAGCAGAACGATTTCGACTTTGTGAAGAAATAATTTTTTAAACTTTGATTTGAGGTGAGTGAAAATAACTTTTCAGCAATCAACGTGGTCAATATTATTATATAAGGTCAACTGACTTAAAAATAAAAATTCACATGTAATCAGGTTTTAATTTTTATCATTTTTTTTTTAAATTTTCTTTATTAGGCTGTCTAAAACACAGCAGAATGGAATATCAAATCTCCTGGTTCTTTGGAGTTCTACTACTACTTTTCTCCACCTTATGTCCCGGATCACATGGACTAGTTGTTCCACTTCAAGGAGAGAATGTGGTAAAAGTGGCTGAACTAGAAACTCCATTATTAGGAAAAGAAGAACAAGTGTCACAACCTCTTACACTTGCTGAAATAGTTCCAGAGGTTAAATCCGTTTCTCACCCTGTTCCGGAACCGGATTCACTGGCTGTGGAATCTCATGTTTCTCAACCCATTCCAGGTAAAGTAGAGCATCAAGTTTTGGATATACCTGTAGTATTAGAAGTGAAAAAGAGAAATGAAGAGGAGAAACAAATGGAGGAAAAGGAGAGGGAGAAACCGAATGATGAGAATATTGTCAAACGTAAGTATAATTTAAAATTTAAAGTGAAATAAATATATTATTAGGAATTAAAAATTCATATTTATAAGTTTTTGTCAATGCTATTGAGTTATCGGTACTAAAGTTGATGAATCCGCCGTATTTTAATTACAACATTCAAAAAGGCAGAAACTTTATCTACATTCTTTGAGACCCACTTTCAAACAACAGAAACTACAATCGGCGTTGAAGTTATACGTAGTCTTATAATAGAAAATAAAGCAAGCACTCTGTAAAAGTATGATTTGTTGTACCATAATATAATTTCTTGTGGTTTGTAAAATACAGTTATGATTTGTTTTTAAATTTTAAATGCAGCTGAGGAAGAGCTAGTTGAAGGAGTTGCTGTAGGTGAAGAAGGTTTTGAACCTGTTGTCATTATCCTCACTCTTGAACCTGGACAAGTCGATGTGTACCGTACAGCGGAAGGTTAATAATTTTAATCATTAAATTATCAACACTTGAACTTTTAACTATTTTCTATTTTACATTTCATTCGCCAATAATAATTTCAAAATCCTAATCTAAACTAAAATGATGTGTTTTTCTAAAATTGTCAATTATTTTAGGAAATCTCGTCAAAGTGGTTGATTCTGCCAAGAATCCAATTCCTCGTGAACCTGAAGTTCCCCGTGAAAAATGCTTCTCCTATTTATTCCCGTCCTCTCCAAACAACCAAGAAGTGAATCCCGAGTATCCTATGAGAGAAGCTGTCAATCCAAATCCAAATATTGACTCCTCAGTACAACAACTACACTCTCAATATCAAATTCAAAATCCAGTTCCGATAGAAAATGCTCCTCCTCCCCTTCTCCCGGGTCAACCACTTTCTGCTTCCACTGTCTACTTTCCTCGAGAAACTTTTGGAATGAGAAAATCTCAATCACAATCCCAACAAACACCATTCATTTTCGTCCCAGCAAGAAATAATATCAATCGTCCTTTTCTCCTCAAGAGTCATCTTGGGTCACCTACTCTGGGTCATCAAACTCCCGTCGGCACAGAATTCTACTCTAATCCCAATATCAACTCTTTTGTTCCTGTTGATTCCAACCCTAATGGAAAATCTGATACTCCAACTCAACAAGAAAAAAAGGAAAATGTTGCACCGGCTCCAGCCCCTGCAGAAAAATCGGAATCTTTAGATAAATCCAAATCAAATCAACCACAACTCCAAGCTCCAGTTAGAAGACTAGAAGGCCGGTCTGGAATGAGAAAGAGAATAATGGCTCGTACTGGAGGGAATAAACGGACTGCCAATAGTAATAATATGGGGCGATGGTTTTGGAACTCATATTATGACCAGCCTCCCTATGAATACGACTATGATGTGTATGATGTCTATGACTATGATTACTATAGTCCATATCAATATCAACAATATCAATATCAACAACCATATTACTGAATGGATTCAAATCTAGAATCTAAAATACTTGAAAGTGGGAAGAGTATATAAAAATTATAAATCATAAATAAACTATTCTTCCTACTTTCTTGTTTTTATAATGATGATGATAAATGATAAATAGACTGAATTTTTTTGTCAAGTATAAATAAATCTGTTGAAGTAGAGAAACATGATGTATCATCAATACTTATTCAAATACAAATTATGTTATGTTTTATATTTTATATTATTGTTTTTGTTATATTTTTGATGAGTCTTGATTGACTTGAAACTTGAAGTATTTAATGATGAGACTGATATTATACAGCAAATAAGAGTGGGCAAAAACTAGAGGTAATCGTAAAAATAATTTTGGTAGTAATAATGATATTATTATGGTAGATATAGATAAAGTATAAGAATATTATGGTTTATCATTTTTATTTTATTTCTCCCTTATAATTCTTGTTATTTGATAAAATCATGCACTATTTTATGTTGAATCTTTGGTATAAAAATAAAATACAAATATTCTATCATATTTACCAGCAAAAAACAGCTAACAAGTTTGGATTGTTTTACATGAATTCTGAATTCCTATTCCACTCATAACGATAACATAAAAAATCAACATCAAATTAGCACAAAACTGAATAATATCTGATAATACCCTGAAAATTACAAGCCTTTAGACTTTAGACAATAGAAAAAATATTTTTTTTTACCGAATCAAAAAAAACAAAGCTAAAAATTCACACACACATTTGTGCCTCCAGCTCATTTAAACTTTGCGTATGATAACGAATATCAAATATCAAAAAGTAGGTAAAAAGTAAAAATTATCATCATATTGTTTCCGATTTCCGATTGATCAAACTACAGTCTACAAACTACAGTATAATATTTTTTTTATCGCTTATTTTTGCGATTCAACTACATATATATAGTTTAAAATGATTTTAAAATGACTCGATTATAGGCAAAAATATATACTGTTCAGTATAGTTGGCATCTCACATTAAATACGATAAAAAGGTTTTTAAAAATGATAAATTATGACCACATTGTACTATATTATTATCTCACTTTTTACTTGTCATATTAGTTTTAAAAAACTATAACTTATTCTGTGGTTTCTTATTAGCTGATATCACAGATTGAACTTGGCTGAGAGCCTTTTCTACTTGTTTTCTTGTAAATTCCTTTTCCCACAAAGAACAAAAGGCAAAGGTAGCACGACTGATTCGTTCTTGATTAGAAAGCTGAGAATTAATACGGTTCTCTGCATCTTCTTTGGATAATTTATCACGCTCTTCTATCCTCTTTATAGCCTAGGGGTTATAAATATTAAAAAAAAAATGGATTCAACAGAATTATAAACTGTTATATTTTACTTTTTAACTTGAACTTTGGAAAAAATTAGTATTCACGATTCAAAATAAAATAAATAATACTGACCTCCTCCTTAGGTACAAAAGTGACCCAGACTTCATGACAGATATCATTCCATTGAGCTTCCAGTAGAACAGCAGCGTCCAATATAATTAAATCCTTTCCTTGAGCCACCAATTCAGAAATCCTAGCCTGAGCTAACCTCTTAATTTCAGGCCAAACAATATCCGTAAGTTTTTTCAACTCTTCCGGTTTCCCAAAGACTTTACTACCTAAAACTCGTCGATGAATTTCATTAGTTTCTGTATTTACTATTTCTTGACCAAATGTAGCAACGATTTGATTGAAGCAAGAAGTTCCAGATTTATAAGCTTCATGAGCCAATAAATCACAATTAATTGAGGGTATTCCTTTGGATTCTAAATAGGTACAAACGGTAGACTTTCCACTTGCTATACCACCCGTCAATCCAATTATGTAGGGAAGTGACGGTTCTTTTAACTAGAATTTAAAAAAAAAAAGTACAAAATAAATAATTAAAAATATATTATAAAAGTAAAGCACAATAATATAAAATATAAAATATTATGCATTCATAATTATTCACATTGCATGTTAATAGCTGACAGTAAAAATTGCATAACATAATGAATTCTTTGAATAGCTTACAGCAGGTCTCAGTCTTTCACCCAAAATTCGTAATCTTTTTGAACTTGAACTAATTTTATCCTCTTCATGTTCACTCTCTTTACATGGTTCTGAAAATAATTGGATGGCATGGACGGCTAAAGGTGGAAAATCTTTTTGTTCTCGAATCTCATTAATTTTATTTGCTCCTCGAATTGTCTCTTGACTAACTACAATTAAATCTACATCTTTTTCCGTGATGGTCGGTCCAAATGGATCACTGATGGGCACAACTCTAAGTTTTAGAGGCGGTGAAGTTTCCTGGAGAAATTCTTCTACTCTCTCTATCCTCATTTGAACGGGTTCAACCAATTCATACAAAAGTTTATCTACAAAAAAAGAAAATTAAGCAAGTAAGGAAAATATTACATGCCCTCGTACAATTTTTTACAATAATAATATTAATTATTATTATGTAATTTTACTTCATACTACTACTACTACTACTACTATAATTATTACTAATAACATTTTATATTTTTAACAATTTTCAATGTATTTTGATTTAAAATTGAATCATACTTTTAATCATGGATTCATCCGTGACTCCTACAATCAACTCCTTTTCACACCGAATGACGGATTCAGTCAATAAAATTTTGTGTCCGTTATGCATACGATCAAAAGTTCCACCCAAAGCCACTACATTATACTTTTTATTATTTTCCTCTCCTCCTGTTTCTGTTTCAGAAGATGATGTAGTAGTATCTGATTCTGCACAATCTGGTAGAAATAGTAGGGGAATTTTTTCATTTACAATACCAGTATTTCTTTTAATATTAGTAGAGACAAATTCCACCACTTCCTTTTCTACACTCTCTAGACAAGTGTCCACAAAAACCATGTCAATCAATCTTTTAGTCTCAAGAGGAGGAGAATTAGGTTGATTTGTATATGCATTTTTAACGATGAAGCGAACATCAATATTTGAACAGATTGAGGAAGCATGTGAATATATTGCTGTTGATGCTGTACTCAAATGACTGACAGATCCCCAAAAATTTGATACTGAATTCGGTGAAGAAGGAGAAGATGATGATGATGAACCATAAATTTGTTCCTGATTAGATCTCCAAATGTGAACATAGAGAACTCCATTAAAACTTCGAGAATTTTTTACTGTTGCTGTGATTCTGTCTCGGATTTTATTTGGTCGACGAAGAGTGGTCGTGCTCAAAATTAAAAGAGCATTCAAAGCCATGATTCGATTAAAGAATTAACTAAAACCTATAAAACCTAAAATCAATAACAAAGTTGCATAATATTATTAAAAGTTAAAAGATGTAAGCTGTAAGTACTTTAAAATATAGAGCTTAGAAATAATTATCATTACAATTTGAATAAAACATGAAGCATGAATCTAGAATTACTTACAAATCCGAATGGTTTGTGGTTTGTGCTCTTCTCTTTCTCCTCTCTCCTCTCTTGTCAAATGTACACAAACTACAAACTATATAAATTGTGTTTGTCTAACTTCCAAATGCACACACCTTTTCAATTATGATTTGAAACTACAAATTACACTGGAAATGACAGTTGATGTGTGTGCATGACTTGGACAATTAGACAATTTCTAAGTTGTCAATTATGATTTTTTCCACTCTACACTCTACTAGTACATATTTTTTATTTTTTCAAATTGAAGATTTTTGTGCTCCGTGCCAAAGATCTAAAGTCCTTGGCTCATCTACCATTTTACATCAATAAGCAAAAAGTTATTTTATGCGCGTGCAGCTCATTTGGAAAAATACTTAATTACCTAAACTTGATTACATAAGCATTTAATTTTCTATGCATGTATTAAAACGTTTCATTTCCTGAAAGACCCGAGAAACGCATTAACAAAATTACAACTTTTGATTGAAACATACGTCGAGAGTCAAGAGACGTGTACAAAAAGAAAACGACAAAGAACACGTTGAATGTCGGAATTAACTCTCTCCATCAGATATTTTCAGGGGATTTAGCATGTACATTAGTCCCTAACCTTGTAGCTACTCGAATACCATTCAAATAACTCGTATTCGGGGCAAAATACTCCAAAGGGATCGGAGACACTTTATTATTTATTCAAAATCGTCGTCATCAATGTATTTTGGTGTTTGAGTTTACTAAACGAGGAAATTTTAGGGTGAAAGCATAAGCCAAATATGACGGAGCTTTTATATAATATATGCTACACAACATATTAATTATGAAACGGCAAATGGTTAGTGGTGGTCAAACAACAAACGGCAGTGTGACCAAACGTCTTTATCCATTTTCTATTAGTAATATTTCCTCAAGACTCTGGATTCTGAATAATTGATCACGGAAGCTAAAAGCAATCTATTTTTTTAATTAAATCATGAGGAAGGGAGTGTGAGGACGAGTAAACTGTGGATAATGGACAAACTCGATACAATATTGTTTATGATTCAATTTATTCTCCACACTGTCAACTGTATAAATTTAGTCAAGGTCCAATGTTGCCGAAACCAGTGGGAATTTGAAGAAATATAAAACATTCAAGTCGTTTACGTCCCAAAGCGAGAGTTATTCATAATTCACAACTTCTCCAGCCTAAAAACAGTGGACAGTTGGTTTCAGCTCTAGTGATTAATATTCACAATTTAAGTGCTGTATTTAATCGGAATTCCGAGTTGGAATTTGGAATGGCAATGGATACTCCAAATTCTATGACCAGTCGTACTTTAGCTTCCGATATTTGCAACAACTATTAATTTAATACATTTTGTATCTTGTGGTATTCAGTTGACGACAAGAGACAGAAAAACTTTACAAAAAAATTACAATCCTACGAAATTGAATGTTAAACTGAATTTGCAAACTTTGAAAGTCAAAATGCGAAAGGTAAGACGTAAAGGAAAAAATAAAAAACAATTTACAGAGCAACCTGAACAAAATCAAAATCCGCTTCTCACCGCTCCAAAAATATCCCAGAGTCAGTTTGAAACTCCTTTGTTTGTTGTGGCTGAAATGGGAGAACGAAAACAAGAGCGAGATATTGATGGAAGCAGAAGAGCGAAAAGTGGAAACGATAAAAATCCAAATCCACACAAAAATCAAATCGGCAAAAATGATTTCAATCAAAAGGCAAACAACAACAATAAAAATTTGTTCATATCCAAAATAAACTGTGGAAATGCAAACGAGCGTCAAAATTCTACTGCTACAAGTGAAGAGACAGAGTTCGAAATGACTCTTCAAGAGTTAAAAGCTACTTTTTTGGCTACGGAATTCATCTTCTGGGTTAAAATTGTACCAGCGGATTTTGACGCAAAAACTGGACTGGTAAAAATTGACCCGGATGAAAAAGCAACAAAAAAACGAAAGTTTCTTTACGGGCTTTGGCAAATTTTTGCCCGAGTTCGAATGATCATTTTGAATTTTGAGGCAACTCACACAATTCTAAATTTCAATGAAGCAAAATCAGTACTACAAATTCTTCGGAATTTCCTCACCATTTTCGTCACACTCGTCAGCATTGGACTTTATTTTGGCTATTTCGAAACCACTGCACATAAAATGACGACAATTGTCACTTTTCTCAATGGATTGACCGAGAGCCTAAAAGTAAGCTCGAATAAAAATCAAAATCAACTTCAAAATTTGAATCAGAATCAAAATCACAATACGAATCTGCATGTGAAATGGAAAATTTGGAGTGGACTCAAAAAGTTGATCAAATCTGTTGTGAAGCGTCCGTTTGGTGTCAGTCTGCTGATTTTCTTGCCCTTTTTCATTTTTTCAGGGATAATAATTATTATTCCTGGACTCATGTTGATCGACCCGAAATCACCGATGCTGCTTTCTTCTTTCGCTTTTTCACTTTCACCTGGAAAATTACGCATTGTCGTGTACATTATTTTGGAGGTGTTTGACTTTTTGTATTATTTCTTCTACGCTTCTGAAGTTTACATTGCCATTTTCTCAATGCTTTTTTTCATCATCCAAATTCAAAAGGAAATTGACATGTCACTCGAAAGTTTACGGTACTGTCTATTTTGTTTCTTGCCTATTGACTTTTACACCTATTTTTTTATTTTGACCACCCACATTTTACACTATTTTCTCTTTTCCATTTGAGTATTCAATCAAAATATCCTTTTTTTATTCAGATTACCCGATGGGCTTGAACTGGCTCAAAAAAACCTCCAGACCATAAAACTGCTCATTCTCTTGTTCAATCTCGTATTTTCCACAATTGTCTACTTGACAAAAATGATTGCTCTTTCTGCGGC
>JAQGBH010006374.1:0-12619 GCA_034698265.1 Sminthurinus aureus | reverse complement strand
AGGATAGTTAGCCCTTGTACTGAAGTATATGAATATGCAATAACGTGTATAACCGCGAGTCACTATGAATTCTAGATAGTTTCACATATTATATGGTATCCCAAGATACAATTGACATGAAGGCACAATTTGATATTTTCTCGGGGAAAGTGGTGAAAGCCCTTTATATACTAAAATATAAGAAATATGTATGTATATATTATATATATATATAGATGAAGGCTAAGAGAGATTATAGATAGATAGATAGATTGGTAGAACGTATAATCTTAGCCTATTAGTACTCTTACTAAGTAAGAGTACATTTTTAATACAACATGTAGAATGTAGAATAATATAGAATATTAATTAAATATAATATCCTTTTGTATAAAAAAAAAAGAGTTGTAGAGAGAGTGTACGTATATAGTCTTGTATTTAAGTAATCGAAAAAAAAAATGTACATAACAATATTACACACAATAGACTTTGTTGGATTATTTATATATTATACTAATAACAATAATAATAAATTGTCTCATCATTACACCCATACTCCATACATGCATATATATACAAAATATATACAATATCTTATATGATAGAAATAATAACTATAAATATTCAGGAACTGTCATAATATTTATTTTATTTGTTCTCAACTCTGAACTATATATAACAGGAAACAGCTCTGCAACAACTTTAAAAGAACCACAATAATTATTTATTTAATCAATATTTAACTACACATAACTAATACATGATATATATATACATAAAATATTATTATAGCTCCGAATTCCAATTCAATCCAAATCCAATGTAGGTATACCTACACATTGGATTTGTGTATACACATAAAAATGAAATAGGTGTTCATTCTTTTCATTCATTTCTTCAGTCTTCAGTATAACAGTAGAATAATAATTAAGACAGGTTAAGATAGTCCGTTTTTAAAAAAATCCGCAATAAGGTATAGCTGTCGAATGTAGAGTGCTCATTATTTAAACTGTAATAAAAGTGTGTACTGTGGATGTAGTATACATAGCCGCCGTCACTGTATTTTTTATATTATATACCGAATACCGAAAAAAACGCAGGGTTTCCTAATTATTATAGACACATAGTAATCTTACATTACACATTTACAATAAACATGCATCTAATCGTAAGATTTTACATGTTGTATAAAAAGTATGCCATGTACTGACATTAATTAAATTGAATATCAAGTGAGTTCTTTTTTCTTTCTGATTTCTGACTTGGTAACATGCAAAAGAACATGAAATGGGACCAAGTCATAAAGTGAAGAATACACTCGATAGATTAGAGGAGACAACATGATACTTATATTTTCAATTATTATTACACAACGCAGATTTTCAAAAAATATTTTAATTATTATGCATAAATATGTGCATAATATATCAATGGGGTACAATCTTAGTTATGTTTTATTTTTGATTTGTGTTCAGCTCAATGTTATAGTGTATAATAATATCATTCAATATTTAATACTGGAATAGAGTAATTTATATTTAATATTAGACTACAAAATACTGTATAACTTCAACCTCATTTTGATTGCTCATCTGTACTGTAAACCGTAACAGTTAAAACACTAGAAAAATAAGGATATACATATTGAGGTGTACAATTTTCAGTCACCACAGTTTTAACGTTTAATCATTCTCAAGTTCATTTTTTTTTCTCGCAAACCGTAACCTGAATTAAGAAAAAGCAGGATATAATATTATTTCCATTGTCCATGGATATAAAATATAAAATCCATAGAAAATAGGATACAGGTCGTTTTTTAAATTCCAAAGTCCAAGCCTGAATGAATGAAAAGTTGATATAATGAAGGTTTAGTTTATAATCCATAATATAATATGAGAACGATAGCCAGCTTTTGCATTTATTAGAAATTAGAAAGTAGGATACATTTTAATATAAGTCTTTTATGGGAATATGATAGAAGAATAAATAACTATAATATAATATTATTATATATATGTAGACATGTAGATATACACACTTATGTAATTGATGTACTTGTTGAATTTAATAGACTAGAATAGATAGATAGATTAAAAAAATAGGGTACATATAGAATATGCAGCAAACTATAATAAAACATGAAACAAAATGAACACCACACAACTACAACAAACAAAAACCTCATGCCTATAAAAAATAAATATTATAAATTATAATAAATAATAAAACTAAAGTATAAAATACAAAGTTTTAGAAAACAAAAAATGTGGAAACGTTAAAGTACCTGAATTTTTCTAACAAACAATATCTATACATACTATATAAATATACTATACTATACTGCTATATATATGTATACTATATATATACTATGAATTATAAATACATACATACATACATGTACTACAAAAAATTATAAAGATTAATTTATTGATTATCTCAATCATCACTATTACTCGTTTATCGTATAATACATCATAATATTATTAAAAACTTGATGCGTGTGTACATTGTACATTCACCTTTGAATTTCTAGCCTCTCCATTACATCTCCAACGTCCAAAACGAAAGTAATGATCACATTATATTATCATGCCTTTGTTAACTATCTGTGTTTTGATCTTGGATCTTTGGCACCTGTTCAGTTTTCACTTTCTCCATATTTTACAACACGGGAAAAGTTAAACTTTCTGTTCTGTGAGAAAAACGGGCAACCACGACGTCTGTATATATATATATTTCAAATTAAAATAGGCCATCTGTCGCCATTTCCCCTCTCGTTTATTTGTGACAGTTTTTTAAAAATTCAATATTCAATTTCCATTTTACGTTTTATACAGTTATGAATATTTTCAAATACTCTGATATCTGTTTCAGTTTTTTCAATTCTGTATTACATTTTCTATATTGATTGATGAAATATGTGTGAATCGTCCAAAGTCAAAAACTAAATCAACGAATACGTAAATTCACAGCACAAAAAGAAAACCACAATAAAATAGAAACGTATAACAAAAAGCTATAATATTATGAGAGCTAAGAAATGAATGCTGAATACGAAACACTGGAATATTCAATATAACAAATATTATGTATAATACATAATACAAACAAAAACAAGACAAAGGTATAAAAATCCTATATGATATGTGTGTGGTGTATGGCATGGCAGAATGCAATGTGGTATACATGCATAACTATTTTAATTCTGAATGGTGAATGGTATATGGTTCAAGAGAACAATTCTTTATATAAAAAATATTAGATTACTGATTATAACTAAAAATTTTAATATTGCGGTGTAATGATGTGTAATGTCACATTACAGATGTGTAAGTATAAAGTCAAATAAAACACGACAATTTTTGAGGCTCATTGTGTATATTTGACACAAAAAAGTACATCATAAATCGTAATACGTATATATATGTAAGATAATACAATCTAATTTTACTAGTAAGTGTAGTAATTTTTAATACACGTTATGTTTTGTTTACATTGTACGTGGATTAATAATAATTATTACTGTCTTATTTTGGAAGTATATAGTATGATAAACCAAAAAAATATCCTAATACGATTCATGATACCTTCAAAAGTGAAAAATATACACTGTAGAATGTAGTTGTAGATTTCTAGGCATGAGATAGTTAAATATCATTAGATTCATACATAATACATATACATGTGTAGATCTGATAGTGAGGTGTATATAAAGCATATGAAGTCATTTTTGGCATACCTAATACCGATATAAAATTGTACATGTGTAGTACGTACCTTTGCATAGATGTACATAGATTATAGATTATGGATAATATACATAGAAAAACAAAGTATTTCCTATTTTAACTATATCATTTAAAACAGTCTCTTTATTATATTACAGAAGAAGTTGAGAATCTTGCATAACATGTGGCTATTTTCAATTGTATGAGATAGCCACAATTATTAATCCTTTTACTTACCTTTTACATTGGAGTTTAAGAGAAAAACACAAAACAAAAGCCAACACATTAAATATAAAAGTGTACATCATGTTGAAAAATAATTCAAAGCCTTATATACAGTATAGCTTGCAGATCCTTGTTAATTATTCTAGTTTAGTGTACAACTGTATTAGCTGCATTAGTGTGTACTGATCAGTATATAATCAGCACAATTTTAGATCATATCGCTCGATCGTATTATAAATAATCAACATTTTAACTTTTCTAGTGAAAGTAGAGAAAGTACGCATTTAAAATTTGGGTTGTTGTCAGTAAAGTCAGTGTGGAATAGCTTCATTGTTCCTTGTGTCAGTGGATCAGTGGATCTTATCTTCCTTGATTGAAACTTTTAATTTGTCAATTTATAATGATTAATATTATAGCTTCAAGTTTCAAAATTATTGTCTTACTCCATTCTGTAAAAAAGGACTCTTTTATGCAAACGTGCATAAAAAAATATACCATACATTTTCAAATTAACTTTTCCAACTCCCAACATGTGCCTTTTCTTATGTTGTACAAATTTTTCTCTACTATAAATTATACATTATGGTATATGGTATATATATAATAGCAAGACAAAAAAAAAACAAAACAAAAAAACTACAAAAGGTAATGAGCAATGAGAAACATACATATATACAGTTAATTATATATTATAGTGACATTATGCATGTGCATGTAACATAACAAAAAGGATATTGTTATAATGTAATAAAATCTCTCCAACTATACTAATATACAAGGATTTTCAAAAACAAACGTAAAGTACATGAACGGATACCTTTAATATTTAATATTTAACACAAACATATGAAGAAAAATAACATGTGAAAGTAAAAAATGTAGTAAAAAGGTGGTAAAAAGTACATACATGTATGATTTATGCATGGAGAGATGTAAAATAGAAGTACTTTCATGAAGATCGAAGAGGGAGAGAGTCTTTTCCTTGTTCCTTCAAAAAGAAAGTGTGAAACGAAATGTGTGTGTAGCTTTACAGGAAATTCAAGTTCAAAATTAAAGTTATTATTATGATATGGTATAAATAAAATTATATTATGTTATGAGTTATGGAAAAAAAAACTACTATAGTGCATACGGTATATTGTATAGTATATCTACATATAATATTATATGTAATCGTCAAAATGTAACGAGTCGTACCTAAACATTTTGTTAATATGCATCTACCTACAATATACACGGAATATAGAAAGAAGAAGTAGGATTTCAAATTCAATATTCAATTCTTGGGAATCTCTGTATTGTTCTAACTGTTTTAGAATATATATGGCAGAGAAATCCCAAGTCCGCGATTTCTGACTTTTCTAATATACACACTGTACATTGATATAGCTGTCTATTGCATATTTCCAAGGCAACAATTCAGAAATCTCGGACTTGGGACTTCTCTGCCATATATATTATTATCTGTATATATGTATTTCAAACATAGACAGACAGAATTGAAACTTTCATTCAACTTTCTCCAGTTCTTTAAAACTGATTAAAAATCTCTTTCTCTCATATGCGCGGAACGCAGTAAAGTTCATCAGTCATCAGTCATCAGTGACATATATTATACATATTAGAAAGAAAGAAAAATCACAAAATTAAGAATTCTGTAATAACTTTTTCTATATATTCTGTATTCTGTACACACAGACACATGCATACATTATATACATTCGTTATGATGTGTGTATATTATACAAAAGTGTAGTAATACTAATATTATTATAAAAATGCTTTTGTGTGGTTTTGATGGCATATTATATTA
Source organism: Sminthurinus aureus (assembly GCA_034698265.1). Taxonomy (NCBI): domain Eukaryota; kingdom Metazoa; phylum Arthropoda; class Collembola; order Symphypleona; family Katiannidae; genus Sminthurinus; species Sminthurinus aureus. The sequence continues at coordinate 6,871 of JAQGBH010006374.1, read as the reverse complement.
TATAGATACATACATATTAAATAAACACAAATATCTGTCTAAAAAGTTTACAGAGGTATTTGAGGACAAAGAAAAACGAAGATTTATAAACAAAACAGTACAAATGACTCTATCGCTTTTAATCGCGAAACCGTATATATATACATATATAGTGTATAAGGTACATAAGATTGAATTTTGTATTGTAGTATAATATATTTAATATTTACATAGATATAATAATATACATAGGTATGAATAAACAAAAATATATATAATATAGTTCATATTAATGATAGATTATATCATCCTTATTGATTATTTTACAAATAGATAGATTACTATACTATGTATAAACATATACACATGTGTTGTACAACATTTAATTATGACGAATTAAATACATCTATATGTATATTATGTATACATATGTTACATTTTACATTACATAAAGAGTGTGTAAAGAGTAGATGGAAAACTGTACATCTGTATAACATATATTATATATTTCATCATTTATTATTGTTGTAAATATAATATGCATCAGTTAATAATTTTAATCTGTTATGTAATAACAATGATTAAATGTAATTTTATTATTATCATTAGCCTATGATACTTATATTTATTATTCTTTTATGTAGTACACGTATATTTAGTTTGTAGTAGTTAATCAGTGTTTGTTGTGTGTTTACATTTTACATTCAAAAATAGTTAGACATTTAATATTTTAAGTCGTCAATACAGTTTAAAAAAAACCGTACCTCTCGTCGTCGTATAAAAAATTACTATTCAATCATATTCGCTCGCATTTTTTATTACACCTGCTACCATACATATATATATATATACATAATATTGCTATCCATTTATATTATTTAGTTGTTTTTATGGTTATATCATACATATATTATGTTTTATGTTATATATCATTTATACATTACATACACACAAAAAGGCATACACACATATATTGTGTTTACTAGTAAATATATGCTAGTTTTTCATCCAGTGACTTGAATTTAAAATGGTTTAAAATGGAATAATAGTCAAAAAAAGTACATAAGTATATTATACATTTAATATTTGTTTGTATAGTAAAATATTTCATATTTATAATAGTATATACCGTTATTTCGTTTTCGCTAGCTCAGGTTTTTATGATAAATATGTACACACATATTATATATTGCATATGTGTATATATATGCATTACACACCACGCATCCAGATTATTTTGTAGTAAATGGCAAATGTTAATATTTTCCTTCCGAGTTATAAAATATTGTCGTTATTTGTTTTTCTCTTCTCCCTTTTAATTGCATATGTTGGATTCTCTCTCTTTTAAAATGACTGACGATATTTACGGATTTTACTTTACTGTTTTTGATTAAGATTATATTATTATTATTATGAATTTATCTAGTGTCTACACATAATATTTGTTGAGTTCAATCTACCTCAGTTACATAATATATTATTTGTATATACTGTATAATGTATAAGTAATAAATATAATGAAAAATACGACGAATGAGACGTTGTACATTATATATTATAATACATGTGTGTGATTTGATGAGAGTACACATTAATATTGAAACAAACTAAAAATTTAATGTAGTTCTATATAATAATATAATGTATGATGTATAATAATATATAGTCGTAGTTTCGTATAAGAAATGAAAGAAGAGAAAAATCTATAAAAACATATATATTGTATATACATACACAAATGAGTGTGTGTGTGTGTTGTGTATGTATATTGTATACATATATTATGTAGTGTTGATTGTTGAGCGTGTTTTGTGGAAAAGATGTTTGGTTTTGTATGTATAATGTATACCTAATATAATGTACATGCATGGCAAATCGCAATTTTCATGCAAAAAAAAAAATGAAACACACTATATACAAAATAAATTATTATTACATAATATATAGTATACATACTTCAAAATACCTAAAAAAAACGACATAAATACAAAAACTACACACTTGTTTTAGAGACTTATCATAAACTTATGTAATTCAACTTTATATTAATAAAAAGAAATCAAAATATAAAACGTTCGTCTCAACTTTGTTGCATTCATTTTTATCATGTTTTCTCTCATACATCATGTGTACACGGAATATCTACACGACGCACAATGAAACCCATAAAACAAAAAACTGAAAAGTGAAAGCATAACAGGAGAAAAAAAGTAGAGAGAGAGAGAAATGATCATGTTTGCGTATGTATGTAAACTTGCACATCTACTGATATTCTTGCAGTTTAGGCACATATTTGCATAAAAAAATTTGTACGCAACAGCATACAGCATAAAACAACAATCAGCTAACTGTTCAAGAATTACAGTTAAAAATAAGTAATAGTACACTTGTCATCATTAGATTTTTAGTTAATTTACAATTTACATCATTAGTGGTCTTTGAATAAAATTAATCCATTATTTCAATCCTGGACAGCATATTTTTGGATGTGCGTCGTAGTTTGAGAATGTGACATTGAAATTTTGTGTATATATATTGAATATATTGAGAGCAAATGACACAGATTAAGTGTTGATTTTTCAACAAATTTAATTGACATTGACAAATAGCAAAATGAAGACCAAAAAACCAAGAAAAGAACAGGTGAGGGAAAATATGCATTACATTTTGATTTGTCATCAGTCATTTAATATTTAATTATCATAATATATATATTAATTCTCATGTATTAAAACTACTAACTTTTAGAATCGACGTGCTCGACTTCAAGAAAAAATTCATATCGTTTCTGAAGTGGAATGTGATCTTCACGTTACACCCTGCTCTAGAGTGTTGCAGAATCCTTTGGTAAATGTTTGATTAAATAATAATAATTCTATAACAATTATGCATAGTTTGATTTAACTAGTACAGTATGGCATATTATTTACTATTATTGTTTGTCTTCAACTTTATAACAATCATTATATTTTTATGGCAGTGCAGTGTATTGGAATGCAATTTGATTGCTTTGTTTTATATTTTTAAATATAATATAGGTATTGAGTATTATACTAGAGAACTGTGAAACAACAGAATTACTAAAATTTCGCTCAGTGAATACTTTTTGGAAGGACTTATCCACAAGTATTCTAGTTCTGCGTCGTCCAAAGGACCTTCGTATCAAATTTAGATATAATAAAGATTCCAACATCTACGTCCGATTAAACGATTCAGATACAAGTCAAAATAGGAAAGGGAATCGGAATTACAAAAATTGTAAAACATTAGAAGAGTTTAATAGTGTCTTGAAACATTGTAGACGATTTCCCTGTGTGAATTTTGAATTTCAGAGAGGAGATTTAGCTAAAAGTGACTTTCAGACCTTTCTTACCCTTTATGCGAAATGTATCAAGATTATTAGGGTCGATTTGTCTTCATCTGGAACTAGTTATACAAAACTAAGGACGTTTCGTAATCTCCTCCTCAAGGCATCTAATATTGAGACATTACTTATTGACAAGTTTCCTACCGCCTGGCATTACCATCATCATTCTTCTTCTAATGGCAGTAATCATGTCATTAATAATAACAACAATAGTATTTCCAGTTCGCGTTCTCGTTTATTTCCTGATCTAGATGATAATGCTGATACAAATGAATATAATAAACCTCTCCTTCCAAAATTAACTTCGTTGATTGTCATATGCCGTGAATATGATCATTGTGTTGTAATAAGTGATCTTTTGAAAGCTGCAAAAAATTTGAAATGCTTTGAATTTAAAGATTTTGATATAAAATGTGTCCTCCCACTCATGAAATATAACAAGATGAATCTTCTTGAAGAATTCTTCCTGATGCCCTTAGTTGAAGAAATAGAATTCTATGTAAGCTATACATGTCAACTGACATTTTAGATTTCGGTTTAAACTATCCTTTTTTAATATAACACATAATACAATATTTAATGTATTCGTATGCAGTATTTAAAATTACACATTTTTATTGATTTTGTTTGTTTGCTTTTGATTATTTCCATACAAAACAGGAAGCATTTGCTCGGACCGAACCGAGATTGAAAAGTATCATCCTATCCATGATTTTTGTACATGAATCAAGTTCATATTGGAACAGAATGTCTCATGTTATATCGACACTTCTCAAGTGCAGTCAAAAAACACTTAATCTTGTTCATTTAACTCATCCGGTGGGCTTTCTAGACATAGTTTGGCCTACCCTAAGTAATGTCACGGAACTTCATTTGTCACTATATAGGAAACCGGATGAAGATGTGTTTAATAAAGAATACAAAATATCTAATGTTTTTCCATCGCTAAAGGCAGTTTACTTAAACGTAAGTGTAATTTCTTAGTGATAAAAGTGTACAAAATTGTCAAAAAGTATACAATAATATTTTATTACTTCACAGGGAAAATTATGCTATTCCTTTCTCCTTTCTGTATGAGCTATGTAAAAATATTTTTAATAATTTCAGCCGTTTCTATGTTTAAGAGTCAAATTTGTATGGACATTACACTAGATAACTTTATAATATAACAATATTATTTATATTTTTGTTTGTAGGTTGGAACCTTTAGGGTGGCTATGATGGATGATGAATCTTGGGCTGAATGTTTTCCTTTTACAGACAAGATTACAAATGTGAAAAAACTCGAGATATTAGACTGTCCAAAAATTTGGTTTGAAAAATTATTCAACGTGTTCCCTAATTTGGATACTTTAAAAGTGTATGCCATTAAAGATTTTGCTGCAACTGGGAAACTAATGTGGAAATTTAAATGTTTGAAGTCTTTGGATATTTCTATTGATATTGATTCAAATCGTTCGTTTCCGGTTGAGTTGATCGATTCATGTTTTACTGGATTCTCCATCGATAGTTGCACAAGATTAAGTAAGACGAAGCAAGTGAAAATTCCAAACTTGGAGAAACTAAGAGTCAACGAATCAATCGTAGACTTAAAAAGTAAGTAAACGTGTAGATGTAGCATATAATATATAATAAATGTTGTTTACATTTCCTATTTCCTACTGAGCGTATGTTGTATCATAGATCATAGACAATAGATAATAGTCTTGGCTCTCATATTACGGTGTTTACATTGTATGACAATTTATATAATGATAATGATAGTTATTATTATTACTTACATTTTATTTTGGTATTTTTACAGATTTAACCTACTTGAAAATAAAATGGGTAAAGGATTTTAAAGTTTTACCAGCTTCCAGTTCTTACAATTTAATTTCAACTGTGACTGGGCGTTTTGCATTCAAAATGATGGAAGGATTAAAAGTTGATCTATCCATTCGGCCTTACAACAATGTTCCAGGGAAAAAATCCCATACTGACATAATTAGTAAGCAACTTTAAAAACATTTTTTATTATTTTTCTAATAATTACAACTTACAATAATAATAATCATTTACATAACAAAATCTCATAAAATGTGTAGTTATGTTTACTTTGTAAAATAGTTTTTATATATGCATCTAATGCCCTTTTCTTTTCTGTGTTTTTTTTATTGCAACAGAAAATTTAGAAGAATCTCTGTCCTTAATGAAACCTTATGCAAATTGTATCATAAAAAATGGGGAGAAATAAATTATCATCATCATTAGAAATAATAATAATATTAATTATGAGTGTTTTCCTAGCCCAAGTATTATTTGTGGAAGCGGATGCACAACTACCTCTATTCATAGATTCTGGACAACAACGTCAATATCCAGAGCTATTCTTTTTAATGCGAGTAGTACGTGGATTTTTAGAGTTAATCACTGTATTATGTGTAGTTACTGCTGTTTACACATTGCTATTATTTTTGTGCATATTTGTTTTTGTTGTCTTTTTACTATTTATATTTTGAAATGACATATTATAGAGCACTGATTATCATTAATTATTATGATTACGTATTATTATATTTCTTTATTACGAAAATGTACATGTGAAAACATGGTTTTTATAATGTGTACGAACAATGTACAACATAATCCATGAGTATATATAAGCAAATCATGCAAATGGGAGAATTGACAAGCTGTGCTCACATTCAAAGTGTCATATTTTAGTGGGTAAGAGTGTTTTACCGAGAAAAGAAGTGATAAAATGAACCTGTCTGTTTTTGCATTTGATATATTGATAGTCTACATATGTACATGATGTATACTGTTAACAGTATACATCATATAATTGTAGCTTACAGTAGAACTTGTTAGAAAATTTGTGATAGTAATAATATTATTATGATACATATTATTGTATAATCTTCTTAGTCATGAATAATAGCCATCGTGATGTACCTTAAAATTGTTGCATTAATGAACTGGACCTATATCCTGATTACCTTTAATATACAGCGTATTGTGGTGTCTATATTATCAATAACAATTATTTTGAATACATATATAATATATTATGCGTGCATATTATGCCTATATGTTCGTATTTTGTACATATTATATTGTATCATGATTCATGATACGAGAATTTGAACCACACGTACAACATGATGATATCATAAAACATATAATATAATATAATATGTATATTTGCCAATATATATAGAATGAATCCATTGTTGATTGTCAAAACTTATAATACATAATAGCCTATCGATGATTAGACCTTCTTGTAGGGGATTGCGGGGCAAAAATCCGCATTTTAAACTTGATTTAATTACAATTAACTGATGATTTACATGCAGACATTCGCAATGTAGCATGAAACTGCATACTTTTGGCTACAAGAATATGGTATTTTGCGATTTTATACCACACCCCTATGTTGTGGGAGGAGATTTGAAAAAGTCAAGTTCAAATACATTGCGTGGGGCAAAAATCCGCTCGTCGTGGGGCAGTATTCCGCACAGCATTCCATTTCACATATTG
>JAQGBH010006373.1:0-12627 GCA_034698265.1 Sminthurinus aureus | reverse complement strand
TTTGCTCTCGTTTTATTGTTCATTGTGGATAATAAATGGGCAATTTCCCAGGAAAATTTGTGCACAAGTTGTCAATTCCATTTCGGAATTACTGGAAAATAAGATACTGAATCTGGAAGGAGCAAACAGATAGACAGACAGACAGACAACAGACACTCTTTAATTCAATAGAAAATGGAGGATCGAGAATTGAGCTCCTTGTCATTTCAATTGAAATTTGAAATTTGGCTCAGTTCTTGCTCATATGGCGAAACATGGGAAGCAGATTTAATCTTGCCAATTTCTTGTTTTGTTGTTTCTGTTTTTGTTTTTGTTTTCTATTGTGTCTTGTCTGCTGTTTTGGTTCTGCTATGTCGTGTTGTGTTGTGTCATTCCGATTCCGAGGGAATGGGATTAAAATACATTTCCTCAAACTCTTACTCAGCCCAATTCTACAATAAATTCTATTTCAAATTGCTTCTTCCTTCTTCCGTCTTCCACTCGTTCCTTCGTTCTTTCCTGTCTGCATGATTGGGTGATTCGGTGAATAAAATGAAATAAAATCTCACGTAAACAGTCGTAAAATTGAGAATTGAGAATTGAGAATGAATGCAAAATGAAATGAGATGAAATTTCAAGTTTTACGTTCCAAATTCAACATTTCACATTTCTCCTTCTTCATTTCTGTTTTTGAACACAAGTCCTACTTTTTGTCTATTTTATATAGAATCTAGAATAGAGCAAAGTTGTGATTCCCACGGACAAAAATAAGCATAAGCATACTCAATACTGACTCTTGTCTTCTCTTCTCTTTCGCTCCTCTTCCCATTTCATTTCGTTTTATGTCATATTTTGTACATGTCCATAAATTCTCCTTCTGTTTACTCTTTACCCAAACATTTTTAGTGGAGCGGAGCGGAGAGGAGGCGAAAACCTGTACAAATATAAACAGAGTGGGAAAAGGGTGAAATTGAGAATTTGGGAATTGTTAAAATTTCCCCCTGCTTTTCTCCCTTTGTTTTACGAATTGTCTGTTTGTATGTTATTCTCCTTGTTCTTCGCCTTGTTCTTGTTCTTGTTGCTGGCGATGACGAGAATGAAGAGTGAAGACAAGGATAATGAAGGGAGAAGACGAAGGAGAAGAAGAAGTGAAGAAGGGAGTACAAACAAAAGCAAAGTGGAAATTAAAGTACAAGGACGGGCCCATGTGCAGTGTCATAGTGTCATAGGCGAAGAGGAAGAAAAGAGACGGACAAACTACAGACTACAAAGTGAAGACAAGGACGAGGACAGTCGTGGAATAACGGAAAACAGAGAAGACAGTTGAAGAGGAGGAAAGTTTTACAGGTTCATAAAGTAGGCCCAAGAGATAGAGTGTAAACGACCCTCCGAATGCCCCAAAAGACGGAAAAGACGGAGGAAAACGGCAAGAGAAGGAAAGAAGGACATTGAATGTTTAATTGGAAGGAGGATAATATGAGATGGAAAATAGGAAAATAGAAATGTTACAAACTACAAAGTACAAACTACAGCTTTTCCATTTCCATTTCACAAAAGAAGCAATCCACACCAACACCAAAACCAAACGGAGCCCCAGCCGAAACCAATACACAATACAAACAGGAATGAATACCTGCGGAAATGGTCAAAATGGTCACACTTTCACTTTCACATTCACAATCTAAAATCTACAGTGTACAAGGAGCATTTGGAATACACGTGAAACGTGAGTGAAAGGAAATACGCAGATGAAAACTACAATGCGATACGATAGAAAAGGATAGAAAAGAATGGAACGGAATGGAATAGAACAAACAGACAGAGACATTGAGAATCGAGAGCCGGGGAAACGAGGACATAAAAATAAAAATAAATATAAATAGTGCTCCTCGTCTGTCTCTCTCTGTCTCTCTCTCTCTCTTTGTTTGTCTCCATTTGATTCTGCTTCTGTGAGTTTGTCCGTCTGCTTGTCTGTCGTCTGATTATCCGAATGAGAATGTGGATGTGAATGTGAGTGAATGGGAATGGGAATGGGAATGAGAATGTGGATGGATTCACTCTTAAAATTTCACAACCAATATGAATTTTATTTTATCACTCCAAGTGGTTCCGATTAGGCCCGCACGCTACATTGAATTCAATCCAATCAACCACATTAATACAGAATCGAGAACGGAGAATAGAGACATGAGACAGAGCGGAGAAGAGAATAGAATGGAGAAATTGATACGGAATCCAAAAGGATGAAATGGAACGACTCGAGACTCGAGACTCAAGACTCGAGACTCGAGTCTCGAGCCACATGAGATGAAATGGAGAGACAAAAAAGGAGTGAAACTCGGTTTCATTCCCCAATCCCCAATTTCAGAACAAATTGTCTTCTCCTTCTTCTCCTTGTGCTTGTACTATTTTATCAAAACAACAGTTTCCTCCTAATTCCACAGCACAATGAGAAAGAGAAGGAGAAATAGAAAAGGATAGCCCGACTGACTACACAAACAGACTAATAGCGATGAAAGAGCTGATAAGAAAAGACAAGAACAAAGCCCATCAACTTTTTACTCTCCGTCTCACATCTCATATGGAATCTCGAGACTGGATCCTCAATCCTCAATCCTGCTCCACATTGGAGATTGCAGATTGCAGATTGCAGATTGGAGATGGTTGATAGACAGAGAAATTCCAATCTGACACAAATAATATTAAACGACTAAATAAATAAATAAATACATAAATAAATGCGAATATCATTCCTAATTCCTTGTTTTTAGTGGAGTAAGAGATTCATCCCAAATCCGACGAGGTCCGATGGGAGTAGAAAGGAAGAAAAAGGAGGGAGATCTTTCCATCTCTCCATCTTTCCCCATTTCCAATTTCCCATTTCTTTGCTCATCAAATCATCAAAACAGGCAAGGAAATTCCTATTTCTCCAATGATCAAGACAAAGACGGATCAATTCCAGCAGTTCCAAATTCCAAATTCCAAATCTCAGCCTTTACCTCCGAATTGCATTATCATATTATGTCATGTCATATTGATATTGAAAATATTATAAATACCCAGAGGAACAATCATCATCATTATTTCAGAACAATTTTCCACTCGGTCAACTGAAATTCCCAAGAAAAATCCAGGCATATTCTAGAAATATTCATTGGAAAATACAAGCAAAAACAAAAGAAAGAAAAGATGTTTTGCTAAATCCTATCTGAACCTCTTGCTCGACAAAAAAAAACTGCGTAGCATACTAAATTATGAATAGTGAATTATATTTGTACAATGAGTGGAAATAAAGAGGATAAAAAGTGGAGCAGTGGAGTTTTTAGTTGGATTTTTTCTCCTCCAGTCCCACATGCTTTTTATCTCCGGTGTCACAGTTGGGGAGGGAAGGCCTAGAACTAGAACTAGAACTAGAAGCTGAGGAGGCTGAGGAGGTAGAGAGTAGACAGTTTTTATTCCAGAGTGGAGACGGAGTAGAAAACGGTAGAAATCTAGAAACTAGAACAGCCAACAGAAACAGAAACTGAAACCGAAACCAAACAGAGAAACAACAAGCCAACTCATCTCCTTTCATTCCAATAGGCTCCACTAACCAACGAACTACATTTTAAATACTAAATAAGCAACTCGTCGTCATTTTCTATATTTTTCCAGTGTACAGCAGAGTTTGGAGTTTGGAGTTTGGAGTTTGGAGTTTAGAACTCACATTTGCCGCTGGAACTGTAACAACTAAAAACAGTCGTAAATCCAGGGACTGGAATGGTGTAAGAGTAGGAAAAAATGAACTAATTATCCTCAATATTTGTTCAGCGCTGGAGGAGCAAAGAGATGATGATTATTCACATTCCCATTATTATTACAACCAACACTTGCATCTGATTGTTTTTCCAGAGCAGTTTCAAGTCCAAATTTCAAGTCCCGCGTCTGACTCTATATCCATCCTCACTCGATACTCGATACACACATCCAATATATCTATAGACAAATACATGTATATCTTTTATATATCTTTTGCATATCCACAGACTATATGGAAAATGGAAAGTGAAGCCCACGCATTCCCATTTATTTTCATTTTCAATCTGGTCACCGTATCAAATTTCATCCTCCTCCTTTTTCTTCTTCTCTTTCCTTGCCAGATGCTCCTCGCTGAAATGGTAACAGTTACTCTCCACTCTCGACTGTTGAATCCAACTCTTAATACAGAAATCCCACTCTTGTTTTACATGTACAATGTACAATTTACAATTTACACTTAACCAACCAAACTTATCCATTACCAATACCAAATATTTAGAAAAATCCCTCATGGTTCTCCTCATGTCTGGCTAAAAAACAGAAAAAGAGCAGAGCAGTTGTTCTCTTCTTTATTTACTCTCTATTTATATTTAAAATTCCAAACACCAGTTTTCAACTGACAATAATAAAAACAATAAACAGTCGAGTTCATTTCTAATTGTCCTGTTTATTCGTCCTGTTTAAAATGAATTGTTTCACGTTGAAGAATTTCTGTGTACTAAATATCGAGAATCGAGACTCTAGAGAGGTGTTTTATCATCATCATAATTTCATCTGTAGGTATTTAAAACTGCTGTGATGTTATTGGAAATGGTATGAAAATGAATGGTCTGTTTAGAATGTTAGATCAAATGGGAAAAAACGGGCGAGTTATAAGATCATAAAACGTCATTAAATAATATGCGTGTGATAACGCAGGAGAGAAAGAGCAGACGGAGTATAAAATTAGCAAGTGTGATTAGGTGGAATAATGTGGATGGGAAATGAGTGGGTTTCATCAAGTCCATTTATTCCCGGGAATTGGGATCTGGGGACCAAATACAAAATCCAAATGGATCTGCACGTACAAATAGGATTCATCCACTCAATTCTCGATTCTCGATTCTCGATGCTCGATGCTCGATGCTTGATCCAGAATTCTCGGAAGATCTCTTGATTCTCTGTTTTGTGTTTTGTGTTTTCTGTTTACAGCTGACCCAAGAGATCCCACATTCAACAACCACAGACAAATGGCTTCTTCTCCTTCTTCTTCTTCTTGTTCCCATGTAATAGATCTTTTAATGTAATAACAATAATGCGGATAATGTATGCTCGCTTATTTATAGTATTTATAGAACCAGTCCGAGTCCACTTGATCACTGCACTGGGAAAATAAACATGTGTTTTAATGTACAATTTAGACAGCAGACAGTTACTTCATGATACATGATACATGACACTATACACTACACACTATACACTATACGGGATACGAGATTGAGATGAAATGTAGAGGATAAAAAACTAAATTGTAAAAATACATGCTGTATTACGTTTTAGATTTATCAAGTCCTCACTTGTTTTTGGTCAAGGAGCCAAAATAAATAGAAATTCCAACGGAACACACCGCACAAAATTCACAACGCTCAATGTTAAATGTTAAATGTTAAATGTTGAATGTTGAAATGGAACATGGAAAATGGTATTACATTTCACTCGCTCTGCTCCGCATGTGAAATTCATGTAAACAGAAAGATCAAGATATTTCATGCATTTAAGTATACAAAAATTCCTCCGAGTTCTCCAACCTCCTGCTCATTTGACTTTTGACTTGCAAAAATTCATACCGAGTATTTTGTCAAGATGAAGCAGACTTTTTCTAGTTTTCTAGAGAAACAAAAATATTTGCAGCCAGGGAGTCAAAATTCCAAAATTCCGAATCCAAATCCAATTGAAAATCCAAAGTTCAAAGGTTCTTGCACCCACATTTACCGTCACACGCAATAAAAAGAATAAAATTAACCGGGATGACGCCGAAGCTGAGACCGAGGCCGGTGGTAGAAAATATGTAGTTTGTTTTGGATAATTATCCTTGCTGAGACGGAGGAGGACATTTGTCTGTAATAATCAAGTTCATGTTGTTCTTTGGTCTTTGTGGTGGCTTGTGATCATGTGGTCGAGGATCGAGGATCGAGGGGAAATGGATGAGAGAGAAAAGGATAATAATACGAGGAGGAAAATCTATTATTTGGACCGCCAGAGACTCGCAATTCTAGACTCTCGATTCTGGATTCTGGATTCTGGATTCTAGAATCGAGAGGAAACTCAAGACAATCCAGGTCGTGGAAAAAGAGAGAGCTCAAGAGTTTCCAAATAAGAAGAGCATTAAAGGGAACAGAAACGTCCAAGTTGCACATGAAACACACACATTATTCAGTCTTGAGTCTTGAGCCTTGAGCCTTGAATCTAGAGTCTAGATTCTAGAGTCTTGAATCTAGAGTCTTGAGTCTTGAGTATTGGACGTGGAGCGTTGAGCCTGGAGAAGAAGACTATTAGATATCGAATATAGGAATACGTAGCTGAATGAAAGAGGCCGAGTAAATAGGAGTAGAAATTGAGGATTGTTGAGAAAATAGAAGAATCGGAGATGAGAAGAAAGAGAAGAGAGAGGAGAAAGAGGAGCGAGTTGATCTTGTTCATTGACATTATTTGGTCCGGTTCGCTGGGTTTTGGACATGGACGCATCCCATTCCCACGCGAGTTAACGCTGTGGCAAACACAAACACTACAATGTACAATGTACAATGCCAGTCCAAACCAAACCAGGGAGAGCCAGACCAGGCCACACAGAAACTAATTACAAGAATAGACTGCTGCTCTCTGTATTTTCTATTTTCTATTTTGGAGTCTGGACCATTTTCTCCCTGTAGAACAAATAGATAGATTTTGATACCCATCTCTTCCTCCAATTTCTCCTATTTCTGTATTTCTGGTAGAACAAGAGTGCAATTTAGATCAAGTCTCATCTACACCCGAAATAACAACCACAAGACAAGACGAACAAGACATTAAAGAAAATTCAATTCAATAGTTGTAAAGAAAAGAAGGGAAAGAAAACAAAGACAATATCATGGCCACGGCCACTCGTACCTCGTACCCATTACATTATCTCTACTGCACATTGAGCATTGGATGTTGAGGATGTAGGTAAAAAGGAACGGGGAGAGAAAGCAGTTGTATTTGTATTTTGTATTTTGGAGATGGAAAGAAGTAGGGAACGGGACATTCTGCAATCATCTCATATTAGATGGACTTGTCCAATGTCTAACGTCTAATGTCTAATGTGAGACGGTAGAAAATAACAAGTAAGATGCTATTCCAACACATTTCTCCTCTCTTTTCCTATTAGCTCTTCAACTCAACTTAAGATCATTCAGAAACTCATTCGACTCTTCTTTTTCCTGTCCCACCCAACTTCCAACAGCCAACTCAATCCAAACCAAACCCAACAAAAACATCCACTTGAACACACACTTTCCTTTCAAGCCTTTCTCCCTTCTCCTGTGTCGTGGATGTATGTGAGTAGGCGACTGTAGTTGAGCCAGAGAACGCGAACGTGCTCTCTTCTGCCTCTTCTGGATTAATCTTGTCTCATGCCTACGACTCCATCTTGCTTCTATTTTCAGCCATTTTACACCAAGTTCAACTTGCTCATTCCCCATTCCCGATTCTGGATTCTAGATTCTGGATAATTGTGTAGTTTTACTTCCCAGAGCACGAAAACTACAGCACAGAATAACTGAGAATGGAGAATCACATTAAATTACGCCTGAAGGAGTTCCCCTTTCTTCCCATTTCTTCTCAGTTCTCTTTGTTCTTACTCCTTTTCTCTTTTCTCTTCTCAGAACCACCGTGAGATTTTCATTATTTTCTTCTCAGAAATGATCTTTTCCATGATATTTCATGCTCAGTCTGATAAATACAGCACAAGTAAAGCAGAAGCAGCAGCAGCTATACATATTACAGGCCCAGCTCGACTTTGAATCTGAGTCCGAATCCACATCCAAATCTGAAACGAATCTTTCTCTCTCTGTGATAGAATCCAATCGGATCCAAAGGAGCCCAATAAAACGAAATAGCAGCCAGCCGCAGCTCCTTTTATTTCTTTCCCAGAATTTCTCACTTGCTCTCCATTTGAAACCACAAAATGGCAAAATAATTACACTCGCACGGAAAATGCTCCGAATTTTGCTAATTTCTTCAACTACATTACATAATTTCCATTTTACACCCCATTCATTCAAAAACTCAAAACTCAAAACGCAGGCTCAAATGTACATGTGCGTGTGCGTGTGTGTAGTAATTATACTAATTTGGGAGATGTGCACATTAACAACTTTCTGGACCGGGAAAATTGTACAAAAATCCAAATTCATTTAACATGTAACAACGCGGTTCTACGTCTTTTGCTTTAGTCTGTTCCGATTTTTATTCTTTTGCAAAATGATACGAGAAGTGATGAGCATGCACAATGCACAATACACAGTGCACACGCAATAACAATCACACTGACAACAACAATGTCAAATGTCAAATGTCAAATGTCAGTTCAGTGCAGTCAAGTGAGTGTAAAAAACAAGTTTATCGACAAGTTTACTAGATTTTCCTACCTGCAGCAAAATCGACGAGAAGGAGGAAATCAGCATGTGCATCGAACATCCAGGATTGCGCGCATACAGGTACATTTGACAATGTAAAATGTACAAGTAGAAAAAAGAGGAACAAGAAACAAGAAACAACAACTCAAGTTGAGATTGAATCCAAGTTTCTTCAATCTTTCTGGATAATCTCGCTTCCATCTCCTTCTCCTTCTATTTCTAGTTGTCTCATGTCTCGTGTCTCCTCTTTTCCCTACGAGTTTACCTGATCGCCTACACAAAACGTGAATGATACTGCCAAGACTCGAGGATCGAGACTGTAGAAACTAAACTCTCGACATGCGGATGATAAACCATCGAGAATCGAGAATCGAGAGTGGAGAATGGAGAATGGAGATACATTCATTTATTATGTATAGCCTCATTTCTATGTACATTCTACATGAACCGTGGACTTGGACTTGAATAAACAAGCGCAAAACTCGACAACATCCAGCATCAGCATCAGCAGGACAATAGAAAACACAAGAGAAGAGAAGAGCTGTCTGTTGTCTGCTACACAGTTTTTTTTTACATGTTCAAACTCGTCCCACAACTTTTCTCAACAAAACAGAACACAACTCAACTCAACTCAACTGAGTCTCGAGTCTCGAGTCTCAGCGCTCCTGTTTGGAATTCAAGTCAGACAAACTCTTGTCGACGCAGGAATCCAAAGGCAAAGCAAAGCAAATCCAGATCCAGTCAATTTCAACTCATCCATACTGATTCACAGTTCACATATGCTCTCTCTCTCTCTCTTTCTCTCTGTTTCTGTTTCTCTCTCTTCAACTCTTCACAGATAGAGAAACAGATAGCCAAAATCAACTGACGTCCGTAATATATAATAATCTCAATCCCGAGCAACTTTTCACTGTGCACTGTTTACAGTGTAAAAACCCAAATCCAAATCCAAATCCAACGGACATGACATGTGCGTAATGCGTAATGCGTAATGCTCAATGCGTCGACGTTGGTGGACAGACATGGCAAAAAAATCATCCGCTCTCATCAAATTATGAAATACAACCATGAAAATCTCTGTAATACAATCTACACTGTAGGAGTAGAAATGAAACCTAATTACAACCAGTTTTTTCACCAGCTCATCTTCTAATTGTCCGTGTTGCCATGAGCACAACAACACAAAACACAACTTAAACTTTCTATGTAAAATATGCTCGGAAGTACATGGACTAAAACATGAAAAATATGCACAATTTACAATTTACATCCACGACACGAGTCGGAGCTTGAAACATTTTCAGCCATTTCAAATGTGTTGAAAAAAACAGGTCAGCTTACTCTCGACTCTCGACTCTCGACATGATTCTTGTCGTACATAATGCGTACAGAGTAGAGATTAAATTTACGCGTACTTTACATACACTGAAATTTTGAGAGGGAAACAACTTTTTGGGACATTCGAGTCGCGTAAATGACTAGAAAATACGTTAAAGCTTCCATTTTGCATCTTGTATCTGGTGTATTTTGTATTTTGTGTACAAAGCAAGTTGAGTACATGTTACGACTTTCCACCACTACTTGAGAGCTAATGAACTCTGTGACTTTTCCTCCATTTTTTCACCCATTAAAATAGTTTTTTCCCTCTTTTTCAATCCAAACTCCAAACTCGAAAGGAAAGGGAGCAGAGTTCAACTTTATCTATATCAACGGAGCAGATAGGCGCACACGAATAATATTGTAATGTATATTCATTTCCCTCTTTTTCTCCGTCTTCTTCGTCTTCTCTATTTCTGTTTGTATTTGTATTTGTGTTGAGCAGACTCTTCTTCTAATTTTTAGGTTACACGTTCCAGAATTTTACAGTACCGTTGAGAATTGAGAATAGGAGTTTTTCCTAGTAGAAAAAGTAGAGGAGAATAAGACGAGTCTTTTTGCACTCTTGCCAAAAAGATGATAATTTAAAAGATACGCGTCAAGTCCTCTCTCTCTCTCTCATTCTCTCTTGTTCTCTTTTGCTGTTTGCTGTTTGTAGTTTGTGTAGAGTGTAAAATGTAGAGTTAATGTGGATACGGACGGATATTACCTTTATGCACGTATAATATTCACATCCATTACCATTTTGAATATTAGCGAAGATGAAGAGACTCGGCGATTCATTTTACTTTCATTATTTGCAATAAAAACTGACACGCCCGCTCCTCTCACAAAACACAGAGAAATATCCACATGCATTTTGTACCATGTTTACCATATTTACTAGCGGCAGAATAGAAAGAACATGCACTGAATTTTGACTGCAAATTCTTTTTAATATTCAATTTTTCTCTAGTCTCTAGTCTCTAGTTTCTAGTGCCGACATCGAGACACCGAGACATCCACGACGTTGATATTATTATGTGCTCTTCTTCTCCTTTTTCCTACTCTTTCTCTCTTCGCTCTCTATTAATCAAGGATTAAATCAAATGGAAGACAAACAATGACAAATTGGCAAGAGAAAACTAAGCCAAACCAGACCAAACCAAAGCAGAGCAGAGGAGAAGAAAAGAGCAGAGACTGCAAACACTTATTCAACGCCCTCGACTACTCTATCAACTATCAACTATCAACTCATTCCGCATCATAACTCGCATACACTTTTCACATTACACATTTTAATAACAGAGTTGTTCTCTTTCCAGCTACCAGTTTTGAGTTTCCGATTTGGCATCCGCCATTTGGCTCGTCATCTTTTCAAATCTCAAGCATCTACCTTCTAAATACACGGCGGAAAAAATAGCTCATTTAGCACAACATAATAAGCACATTTATTACGCATCTCCGCCATTCGCCGACATGTGTCGAAAAAACGGGTGACGGTTTCATGCAAAGCGGAAAGAGTAAACAATCTCGTGTTTTGAGTTACGCGCTTTTTTCGTCATTTTGTAGACTCTGAATTTTGCTAGTTGATGGAAATGTTGAATATTTGTGTAAATCAGTGGTTTGCGTATCGGGAATGGAGAATGGAGAATCGAGAATCGAGTGTTGAGTCTTACGCATGAGATGAAATTAAAAGGACAAGATCAGCATTTTTCGCTCGTTGTGGCCTATTTTGCGGAGCTCAGCAACTATTCACTTGTTTGAAAATGGAACGACGAAGGACAAACCACTCATAAGCAAAACACAACAACACAAGACGCACAGAGGCAACACGGTTCATTGACTGGAACTGGAACTGGAACTGGAGCTCAGACTAGGGCGATCCAACGCGGAATTCCATGTTAAAACTTTACATGTGAAATCGACCATTTCCGACTTGATTCCGACGCGTACAATAATAATACGACGTATACAATAATGAAAAGCATGTGCAAAGTGCATATGCTCTGATCTGCTCTATCTTCCCTTGATAATCTGTTCCACTTTGGCATGCCTTTGGAAATAATTTTCACCTTTATCCCCTAATACTCTCTTTAAATTCCGGATTTTACTGCTAATCCAATTTTCATCCGAGATGCAAATTCTGCACTATACAAGAATTTGAGATTGAGAAAATGTGCCACATTGACAAATCAGGAATGAGGAATCAAAATGGAATGCAAAATGGGGCTGATAATTTGCTCGAGTATTCTTGAGCTGTTCCACTTGTCTTTATTGCGGATTTTCCTTGATTTTTCTGCAATATTTCCAGCTCTAGCTCTAGCTCTAGTTTCTTTCACTGTATTTCATCTTTCCTTTTTTCATTTTGTAGATCATATCTTGGATTGGACTGAATCGGAATCAACTGCATTGGATTGGATTCGTTTGGAGGGAAGAAGAAAAGTTATTAAGATTCCTCTCAGCATATGACTGAGATTTCTCTCTCTCTCTCTCCGTTGGTTTTCTTGTGGGTCGTCTAACTTAATTTTCGCGATGAAAAACTCTCAACTCTCAACAAGCTCTCAATTCTGCACCTCACTCTTTTATTTTGTCTCCTTCACTCCTTCAATCACAGCTCACGGCGTGTCACTGAATCGGAAAACCAAAATCTAAAATCCAATACTCTCTCAACTTTCACCCTTTCATCCTCATCCTCATCATCCACACACATTACATTTATACGTATAGCCTATAGTCAATAGGCAGAGAGGCGGAGAACGGAGAATGGAGAATGGAGAAGGAAGAAAAGAAAAAAAGCTGGAGGGTAAAAAACAAACGGGAGCGTAAAATTTGTGATATGTGATATGACACGAAA
>JAQGBH010006372.1:0-12630 GCA_034698265.1 Sminthurinus aureus | reverse complement strand
ATGTCAGATATCTTGGTGAATGCAAGCTATAGATATTTGTTTTGAATTTCAAAACTGTAAAACCATCTATAGAAAAAAGTTGACCTTTCTTTATTAAAATAGGAAATGTTTGGTAAATTGAGTTAAAAATTGCGGATTGACTGTAAATGTTTTTGTTAGGCTGGGCTAAACCAAGAGCTGTTGGATCCGAAGCTAACCGCACAATGACAATGGAAATACCACTTGCAATTTCAACTGGAGCTCAAATAAAAAATCCAGCTCAAGCTCAAGCTCAAACTCAAGCTCAAGAGCCAGCAAATGTCAACGACAATGACAAAAAATCCCAAAGGCGTCGGCTCTTCAAATGGCCGCTTGAGTATTCGGCAGATGAAATTGTAGTCGTAATATTTCCCTTTTTACTGGGCTTTGCGATTTCCCGCTTCACAATTCTTTTTGCTATAAAACCAAATCGTCCTCAACTTTTGTTCTCTGTTGTTCCGCCAGAGTGGCGGAATTGGCTGAGTTTTTTGGCCCTTTCCGCTGCTGAAATGATTTTTATAGCTCTCGTTTGGATCATTGTCACTTCTTCCACTGTCCTTCAGCTCTTGTTCTTTGGGAAATGTCAGGCCGAGTTCCAGCGGCTCTTTTCTCAACTCAGGTACAAGCTTCAAAATCGCTATGTAAATCGGAAAGGAATTTTGGTCAAACTGATTTTGCCTCTTCTTTCCTCAGCTTTTAATTCATCAAAGTCCATGTAAATTAATTGAGTTTGTTTTGAAATTGAAAATGTTTTAGAAGTCTCAGGTCAGAAGGCGGACGTGAAATGGGAAATTTGTCCCAAATTTGGATTCTTGGTCAACTCTTGGCTGAAATGAAGCAACTCGTCCTTTTCATTGAGCTCTTCAACCGCTGTTTCCCATTTTGTATCCTTGCTTTCAAAATTTTTTGCTTGTCCATATCAATTTTTGGCTATTTTTTCACAATTCGCCATTTTCAGCGGTTTCCGCTCATTGCGGTTTTTGCGGAGTACAACGCGCTCTTTGCAACCTCCCTCTACACAGTCGTATACCAACACGCCTTTTCCATCCCATTGAAAATGGAACGGCTCAAACATGAATTTCTGCTCCTTGCACAAAAATCACACAAATATTCAGCGCCCCAGGTTCCCAATTCCAATTTTAAGTTCAAAACCCAGGAAAACCAAGGGGCGACAAAAATGGATTGGCCGGAAATGAAGAGAGAAATCGGGAGAATCTAAAATATTGGGATAAAAGTGGGAAATTTTTACACTTTGAAAAGAGAATCAACACCCAATTTTGTCAATTTTGTATTCCAAAATGTCGTCACACTTCTCGTAACTTTTCCCCGCTAAAAATTATCAATCATCATCAACTCAATTTCAAGAGGATTTTAAACCACTTAATTCCTTGTCATCGGCATAGGAATAATTTTGCATGTACGTGAAATGTACATGGTGACATGACCAAATTTTTGCTGGTCCCAGGGAGCTGGGAATTCGGCATTCGGCATTCGGCATTTGGCATTTAGGACAGTTAATAAAAGGGAGAGATAACACACACACGCCGTTCCTTAATTAAATATCTTAATTATATTTTGTTATCTGGCCTCGATGCTGTGCTGGGGTACAGGAATGTTTCATATTATTCATAAATTTTCCAGACTGGTTCTGGAATAGTAAATGAGACCACACACCGACACCGTCGCCGTTACCAACGTTGTCATGGAAACATGAAACAAACACTGTCGCAGTGTCCTTTTCCGTTTGAACTTGTTTCACTCCTCCATGAAACATCAATTGTCAACTGTCAAACTTGACATTGGGCTCTTTTCAGCTTGTCTTTTCTTTTTCCATACAATAAAATGTAACTTGAATTAAACTGTTGAATTAAAAGTTGTTTTTGAAGTTATACAACACGGAAATTTAAAAATTGTAAATTCAGAATAACCAATTCAAATAAAATTCAAAAGTCAAAAACACATGTGAGCTTGAGAACTTGTATAAAATACACAAGGAAAATTGGAACTGTATTCAGTATTCAGTATTCAATATTCCAGGTCAAAATGCTGACCTTTGGAGAAAACGGTTGGAATTTCAAGGGGATTCAATTTTTCTCCTTTTTCAATCTCCTCCCGCTGGAAATAAATGTGAAGACGGGGAGAATTCAGAAGCAGTCGAGTAAAATCCGACTTTTTGTATGGAAAATGTTATTTTGTCTCGAGATTGCCCAGTGTTTTTACATGTTGGTGAGACTCGTTCAATCGACGATTCTGGAGCCAGAAAAGTATTTCCGATGGGATCATTTCGTCCTTCATTTTGCATTCACAAAAAATTACGCCGTGTTTAATTTCATCCAATTCCGTCTGTTTGTGTGGAGTCCGGAAGAGTGCATCATCATCTTCAACCAACTTTTTGTAGAGCCGGAAAATCCCTTACAAAAAATGATGGACCAGGAACAAACACAAAAACAACCACAATTACAAGAATCTCAAAACCACGGTAAAATATAAAAATTCTTATTTACACCTCATAAACAAAGTTTACGAATCGAAAAACACAAAACTAGTATTTTGATTGAATTGAAATGCTAAAAATGTCAGAGTTTAAAAATTTCAGGAGTATTAACAGAGCGGTTCCAAAAAGCGTCAACAGTTTCACCTCAAGAACAAAATTCAATTCAAAATTCCGAAGAGAAAACCGGCGAATTGGAATCCAATCCGAAATTTGATTCCAAAGTGCGCCCTCTGTTGTCATGGCCACCAAAATATTCTCTTGATGAACTCTTGGCGCTAACGATTTTGCTTGTAGCCGGCGGAACGCTACCGATCATGCTAATTATTTTTAGCGTTGATCCGAGTCGCCCTCAACTTTTGTTCTCTTCACTGCCGCCAGAGGGTCAAAATTTCTACAGTTTCCTTTTGCTTTTGGCGCTCGAGGCAGTTTCTCTGACAATCTTCAGCGCCATGTTGGGTTTCTTCATTCTCGTTCAACTTTTATTCTTCAGTAAATGTCAGGCGGAATTTGGGCGACTCAATGTTCAACTCAGGTTCAAACTTTGCTGCACTTGTATATGAATTTCTAATCCAAGCGAAAATTCCATGGAAAATGTTAGATATTTTGCTAATCAGCATCTTGATTTTTCTTTAGTAATCTGGCGGAAAAATTTCAAAACCGCCCGGACAAAAATAGAGACATTGGGAGAGAAATCCGGATCCGGATTTGGATCCTCCGCCAGATTTCAAGGCAGATGAGAGAACTCGTCGTCTTCATTGACCTCTTCAACCGATGTTTCCCGCTCTGCATCTTCGCCTTCAAAATCTACTGTTTGTCCATTTCCATCACTTTTTATTTTTTCACGATTCGTCATCGTCAGGATTTTCCGGTTCTTTCCCTGTTCACGGGCTACTGCGCCGTCGGTGTCACTCTGACTTATTCCATCATGTACCAACACGCCTTCTCCATCCCCGAGACGATGAAAGAGTTGAAACGGGAATTTCTTCTCATTGCTCAAAAATCAATGTCAACACCAGAAACGACATGTGATTTGACAAACAACCGGAATGCGCACAAAATTCTAATGGCTGATATGAAGCGGGAAACTGGGAGAATTCGACATGTCGGGATCAAAGTTGGGAGTTTTCACACGATGGAAAGAGAATCCACACCAAATTTCATTGACTTTGTCTTAAACCAAGTCGTGAGTCTCCTCGTCACATTTCCAAACTAAAAATTGTTTTGCTTCTTGTTCCTTGAATTTTGAAAATATTTTACCATGTGTTTTATCATTATTCAAAATTTTGCAATCATTTTGTTTGCAGACTTACAGGGATTTTACACTGTGGATATAAAATTGACTTTTGTTAAACGAAACTAAGAAAATTTCAATTTCAAATTCCTTTGCGATAGGTTTGGTGATTTATGATGCTGCTCATAATTTTATTTGGATTGATTTCTTTGTACCGTTTGATTTGATATTTTTTTGACATGAAATTATTCGAATTATGATATTAAAATTCTACTCAATTACGCTCAATGTTTGTTTATATTTATTAAAACTCAAGCTTTTGTACAAGTGGATTTTTGTTGGCAACCTGAACTTGAACTTTTGGTTCAATTTTTCCATAAACTACAGAATGTAAAATACCCTGCAATTTAATACGTCCCTCGGCTGAATAATACGGTCCCAAATCCCTCTTTTCTTCAGATGGGTCAAGTTGATAGCAATCAATGTTATTGGAAAGCTGCTCTAGTTTGAAATTCAAAGACGGGTTTTTGGAGTTGAAAACCGTTCCTTGTAAAAATACATTGAGAGGAAATCCTGGAACATCCCTCCTTTTATTCGGACTTTGATTTTGGTTCATGTTAAAATTGGACTTTGAATTTGAACTGGGCCATGGATTTGGATCTTGGTTGACGTCGATGATGAGGAAAAAACTCCCGATTTTGGCACATTGACACAACTGCTCCAAGTTGGTCTTTACATTTTCCATTTCTTCAATGGATGATTGTCTGCAAATATCTGAAAAAATCATGGAGAAGATGAAGAGATCCGCACGTTTGAAACTGGGATAGTCGATGAACTCATCCGGAATTGAAGTTAAATTCCAGGGGTAAAATATTTTTTCAAAACAGGGTGGTAAAATTCTGTATGGGTGGTCTTTTCCTAGCTCTTGCTCTTGCTGTTCTGAGCTCAGTTTAAGTTCAGGCTCAGGCTGACTTTGAGTTTTAGGTTGTGGTTGTTTGGTTGGTTGTGGTCGAATAATATTTTGAAAATGATTGACCGCTTTTTCCCACTCTGAAACTGCATCATAAAGGGCGAATCGGAGACTTGGACGATGGTTTGTCCTCTCAGCCACATATCGAAGAACTCCGATCATGTCACTTCCTGGCCCACATCCAATAGAAGCGATTGTCAAATCTTGTGACTGGAAAAGCTTCCAAAGCTCGTAGCTTCTTCTGATAATTCTTGAAAGTGCAAAAGCGTGGAATGTCACGTCCGATCTGATGTACGCACAATGTGTGAGGTCCGATGTGTAGTCAACTCTCAGTCCTTTTGAATACGCCTCACTTAGCTCCTGTCGGCGCTTGTCCAGTTCCTCCACTCCGACCGAATACTGCAGTGTTTGAAAACCAGGGGAAAATCAAAAATCAAAAAATATACACACATAAATAGTGAGCCATGAAACATGCAAAAAAATTCATATACAAAATAGTGGTTCAAGAATATGCAGTGTAAAATCAAAAGCTGTATTTTTTATTTTTATTTAAAATGGTTAAAACTTTTATTTAGCACCTGATCCAACACTTTTTTACACAACTCAAAACAAGTCTGAGCGTCCTCCATCGTCATGGTTAAAATAAGGGAATAATTAGTAAAAATTGAACGAAAAACCACAGTAGAATTCGCGCAAGTGTCTTTGTGATTTGTGAGGCCTCACTTATTCACTTATTGAGCCAGCGTTTAGTGTTTAGTGTGTGCGTAGAATAGTCCAGTTTTTCAACTACTGACCAGCTTAAATCAACCAAACTTTAATTCAACATTCAACACATGATTTTCCATGTACTGTCAACCGTCGACCGTCGACCGTCTTACAAGCGTCGTTTACATAAATAATTTTTGTACACTCTTGCATGTGTAAAAAGTTCAGTGTAGATATGAGTGATGAAATCCTAATGGTACATTTAATTATAGTATACGTAATTTATACGAAATACTGACGCCACATGTTAAAATTCTCATTCCAAGAAAAATCATTTCCCAACCTCTCGATTCTCCACTCGAGAGTATTGAATATTGAGTTTTGAATATGAAAGTTGAAAGGCTGTTGGACTGCACTACAGTCAGCAGTCTATAGTTTACAGTCTACAGTCTAGAGTCTACAATGTACGTAAAACAAGATTACAAAATAAATGTGGGTGCAAAGTCAAAAGTTTATTCTCAACTCTGAACTCTAATCTGTAAATGTATTAAAATATACTTTTTCCTCTTGTCCTGCAAACTGCAAATTGCAAATACATGTACATAACATCGAAATAGCGTTAGGCACTTGGTCAATTAATACATTTGAAGCGAATCCAGACTCGAGCGTCGAGCGGAAAACTGAGCTTCAACTTGAACTGGAAATAAAAATAGAAAAATAAATAGATTTAATATAACAGTTTTCCCGCCATCTTGTCTTGAGTCTTGAGACTTTTTAATTTCTTCAAGCTCCTTCATGTTTTTATCTCATCAGGTTTTTATGAAAAACTCGCGCGATAAAACAAAATACAATAAGGCTGAACACTGGACGTTGGCCGAGTCAAAAGCAAACTCAAAAAGGCATGAAAAAATAAAAATTTGAAAAAAATGCTAATTTTTTTCAGGTGTCATGGAAATGAGGTGATAAAAGTTTGTTGAAATCAGTTTTTTAAATATTTATTCATTGAGACTCTCATTGCATTTTCAATTGTCAAATAAAATTAAAGAAATCCCACAAAGAATTTTAAAACTTGCATCTATACTCCAACAAAGTTTCTGAAATTGTCCTTTGTAATTAAAAAAAATCACCTTTTTATTCTGTGTTGGATTTAGAGAGATGATGAAATTCGGATCCCTTCGACCAACTTTGACTGCATTCTTTCTCATACTAGTCATTTTATACGTCAGCAATGCGGATGAAGGTAAATAGTAAATATTATACCGACTGGGATCTGTGACATGTTGCTCTATAGGAAAGTGTAAACTTTGCCAAGTTGCTCCTTCCCATAGTTAAGCTATTGGATGGAGCAACATGGCAAAGTTTACACTTTCCGATAGAGCAACATGTCATAGATCCCAGTCGATACAATAGTTTAACAAAATGAAAACTGGCAGATGAAAATTCATGCTATGACATTCAGAATGTCGGATTTGGAGTTCAATTCCCAGCAAGGTCACATCTCAAGTCAAGTTTTTCTGGACACTTTTCCACTTTTCATGTTCCGCTTACAGCTTGTAGCATAAAAAAGCCCGAGTCCGACTACTTGGGTTTTTTAAATGTATGATTCCCACCACATTTTGAGATTTTTGTATTTTCCAATTTTAACACCGGCGCTTTATGCCGGGTAACTTTATGTCGGGCACTTGCTAAAAATTATGTAAGCGGAATATGAAAATTTCGAATAGGAAAACTTCCAAAAAAAACATTTATTTGGAGTTGACTCCAGTGGGAATTGAACTCGGGACTCGTGACAAATTGTAAAATCCTGGCCTCGGGCTCCAGACTCCAGATTCCAGGCTCGAGGATTACTAATTTTTGTGTTAAATATCTGAATTTTGTTTGTATCTCTTAAAATCAAGAGCTCCGTTGTTGCCACGGCTGGAGTGATGATTTGGCCAACATGATGGTTACTAAACATAAAGCAGGAGCTAGTTGTACAGCTGAGTGGCGGTGTGAAAATTACACGTGTTTATACGAGTACAGGTCTGAAAAAGACGTAGGGAGTGATGGGCCAGACATAACCAAATCCCCGAGTGTGATGGCGACGGAGGATTGCTTCAATTGGACTCATGGTCAAGGAGGATCTGATACGTGTTTCTGCGAGAAAAAGTGGTGTAACTGTCCCGAAGCCTTTCGAAATCAAGAACCGAAACCGAAAACACCAGGTACAATAATAATAATAATTATTATTATTGTTATTTTCCACAAGAGTTGAAAACATAGGATAAGATGTTTTCTAATTAATTAAGAAAATTGCGGTTTCATTTTTAGAATGGGTTAAAGTGATTTTTGAGCTTTGATTTTTGTTTTTGTTTTCGTATTTGTAGGACTGCAATGCTGTGATAATCAGGATAGCAATAAACCAATCCAGAAAAAGACTTGCAAGGAAACACTCCCACAGCCCCAAGGTTGCACCGCATACCATTGGTACGGCAAGGTGCTAGCAGACTGCGGTTTGGGAACACGATTTGCTGACAATTGTACTGAATGGCTCGCAACTCACCCCGCTGGCAAACGTCCAGTTACATGCTACTGCCAAAAGGACTTTTGTAATTGCGGATTGCCGCCCAATACGCCAAACACAACAACAAATACAACAAAATCTCCTAATTTTCAATCTAAAAATTATGCTCCTCAAATTCCTCTCGTACTCATCTTATCATTCTTCCTTCTTATCCACAAATAAAGGGATTTTGAGCTGACCATTCAAAACTCAAAATCCAAAAGATGTATTGCATAAATTGTGACTTGTGCTTTTATTAAAAATGATTGACTATGTTCATGAGTAGTAAATAGTTAACATAATAACAGAGTACTCAATACGCATAATATTGCATCACATTGCACTGCATTGTAGATTGTAGATGTCTGATGTCAAGAAAAATTCCATAACGATTACGAATAAAAAATGTTCTCTCTGCATAAAACTTTTTGGTTTGGGCGATTTTGGATCTGAAAAAAATAATTAGGGTGTAAAGTGACCACCAAAAACCGATTCCGTAGATAACCTCTAGAAATTTTCTCATGGGGTCTTAATAAAAAAAATGGTGACTGATTTGGACCTCAGGGTAACTTGAGTCTTTATCTACTTTTTAAAATTCTCATTTTCTGGTCAAAAGTACCCAAGGAAAAAAATAAAATATAGCTCAATTTCCTTGAAATGAATCACACTCTTACCATTTTATTGTATAGATGTAAACACCATAATTTTTCAAGTGTGAGTAACGGATTACAGATTTTACTTGTTTACAACCCGGCAAAATTTGATTAATTAATTTATTAAATTAGTCAATTACCGTATTTTTCCGAATGTTTCCCCACGTTCAATTAATTCCCCAGCCTCTAATAATTCCCCAGTACTGCCAAAATGATTCAAATAATTCCCCATGTGCAACTACTTCCATTCAAAGTAGAATGACAAGTCCCTTTCACTTTTCGCGTGTGTGTGTACATACGTCGCACTCTTTATCCTCTGCATACGCAAAGGTTTCTATTTATTCCCCAGCCTCAAATAATTCCCCAGTACCCAAGAAAGTCTTCAAATAATTCCCCAGGGGAAACATTCGGAAAAATACGGTAATGTGGAAAGATCACAGAGCCAGTATTTAGTATTTAGTTACGAAAGAGTGCATCTAGAATCTAGAATCTAGAACAGTTGCTTTGGCTTTCGTAACTAAAGAAAAAGAGGAGAGATTCTCAGTTAATTCATCATCTAAAGAGAATTCTGTTCCCGTCCTTTTGTTTTTGGTTCGCTTTCATACAGACGTTTATTTTGTCAACTATTTTGGACATTCTAAATGTTATGAAATTCCAAATTCCAGAAAAATGTGGATGGGTATGAAAATAAATTTGTGCGGTCACTCGGGGTCATCCAGGTCAAAATGAGGTCAAGTTACTTTGGTCGTGGGCAACAAGTGCGTCCAAACTATAGAATTTTTTGGATTGTCTTTGAAGGAACCATCAACCTTTTCTTTATGAATGTATAATGAAATAAAATGTCAGAGGTCAAAGGTCAAATTTCAAATGACCTCAAATGACCTGGCTAAAATTAAGCTGGTTCTGGTTCAAATGTTGCCCAGTTTTTTCAGCCCATGCAGTGCAAAAGTTTATTGTGAATAAATACATGGATTTTTCAAAAGCCTGGGTACAATTAAAGTTTATTCATAAATACAAATAAAAAGCACCAAAGTGCCCTTTTATAAAAAAAAAACGACTCAGTTTTTTCTTAAAACGAGGCAAAATTAACTTGTTAAATAATTTTGTACCGTTCCAAAAGTTCGACTACATGTTCAATGACGAGTTTTTGAACCTTCAGTCCACATAAATAGTCGAAATGATTAAAGTGCGGATCGGGAATGAAGTAGTCAAGGACCGGATTTGGAAATTTATCCGCCAACTTTTTCACATCCTGTAGAAAAACAAAAACAAATGAAAAATGACAAATGACGCACATTAGTATGAAATATTTCCATGGCAACCATTTTATTTTGTTGAAGGGTTAAAATTGAATTCAATAAATTGAGTCTTAATAGGAAAAATCGGAATTAGAACCTTTGGCTGGGCGAAAGCGTCATTTTGGCTGTGGAAAAAGGCGACAGGACAGGAAATGGCGGCAATGTTAAATTCCGGTGGTTCGCACTGACGATAAATTTCCATATTTTTCTCGGGTCCAAAGTCAAACTGGGCGAAACGATCTTTGTGCATCGACTGAGCATAATGACGAATACAGTTGAAAGAAGATGGATTTTGGGAATGAGCCAAGAAAATGGGCAACTGCGTCTGTACATGAAACAATAAACATGAATTTTTTACACATGGAAAAAAAGCCAAAAATCCACAGACATTTTTTTACATGGTTTTCAAAAGAGCTGAGCCAAAATGAAAAATTAAGAACCGGATGGAAAAAGAGCCTTTTTTGTTTACCATGTTCGTCCCCCTAAAAAGTAAATGAGACAGAAAAATCAACAACATGGACTATTTTTCCACAGATTCAAAACCAAATTTTCTAAAATGTTGATGCTTGTTTTGTTTTGTGTTTTGTGTTTTGAGTTTTGTGTGTTTACAGATAATCAAATCCGCCCATGAGAAAAAAGGGTAGAGAACAAATCATCCAAACAATAACACCAGGTAAACAGAAGGATCCGAGAACAATACCTAGTATGTCAACTAGTTCATTCGGCATCACTTGACCCGGATTTGCAGTGTTAAACACGGGCTAAAAAAATGGCGGGAAAAATTGAAACCCAAAAATTTGAAATTTTGAATTTTCAAAACATGTTAAAAAATCCAAAATTTTTCTTACAATTGTACTATCAAATATTTAGCATATAAAAAATATATCTGTAGACTGTGGACGCACCGGGTTCACAGCATAAACAGCTTCGACGAGGCCTAAAACTCTTAAAACGGAAGTGGAGTGGTAGTAATAGCCAACCGGCGCCAGAGCGATCATCAGTTTAATTTTGGCACAATATTCAGGGCGAAGGGCCATTCCCGCAAAAAAGATGGTGGTTCCCATCGAATGGCCAATATAAAAGAGCTGCTCGTCTCCCGTTTCCTTCAAAATAAAGTCGATGATCGCTGGGACGTCGAATTTGCCCATATCTTCCCAACTAAGATTAGAGAAACAGATCAGTTTATAATTTTGCCCGCCATTTCCGCCATTTTGTTTAGATTTTAGAGTTTAGATTTTAAACTTGTTTAAAAAAAGAGCATCAAAATTCGGATTTATATCCATGTAAAAATTACCTGAAATTCCAGTATTCATTTTGAGTGATGTGTGAATTGTTGTGTTTTTGGGACAAAATTGTTCCTCTGGCATTTGGCAGCCTAGAGTTATGAATAAAAATTTATCATGAAATAAACTCTGGAATGAATAAACTCTCCCATTCTGGATTTTGGACGAGAATAATTTGTAGTTTCTATATTGTTTTTTTACCATACGTCGTAGCCCTCGTCAGCGAGAATAAAAGCTGCAAGAATTTTAACTAGAGGTCAGATCCCATTTTTATCACATTTACTGTAGATTTATTTGGGGTTTTTTAAATAAAAAATAAATAGTTACAAATTGTGTGACTTTTACCGATGTTGTCCCTTATGACTGTGGCAATCCAACATTCCCAGTGTGATAAAAGTCCATGTTGCAGAATGATCGGCGGCCTTTCAATCGCTAGATGTCCATTTGATTTTCCATGGGGAATTCGGAAAACAGTTAAAATGTAGCCATTTTCTCCGGTGACCTCGTAAGTTTCCAGTGGATATCCCGCATCCTCTACCAACTCGGACTAAATCAAAACAAATGATATTTAAATCAAGACAATCAATTTTTGTCAAATTAACTGTATCAGAATGGAAATTTACGTAAATGAAAAACGAAATCAAAAGTCATTTGTAATTTGTCATTGATCGGTAAACCGGATTAAAAATTGCATCAAGGAGATTGAAAACGCTTACGGCGGTTTTAAAAATGTCCGGATGCGGATCCTGAGTCAAAGATTCCAAGAGAGCGTCAAACAGCTCCTTGTCTACCTGAAACAAATGTGGTTGTCATTGAAAAATCTTTTGAGTGGTCAAAAAAAATTGGAAAATTGCTGTTATAATTGAAAATGTGAAATGTGTAAAAACGTGTGGTGAAATTACAATAAAATCAGGAAGAACAAAGTCGTCGGGCAGTAGGTATCCTTGTGGGGGGATGCAGTTGAAGTTCTTATTCAAATCCTCCCCAGTTTTTAACGTGCTATTCACAATCAGATCCGGGTTCAAATTTTGACTTTGACTTCGACTCTGACAATGAACAGGTAAAATTAAGGTGGTTGAACATAGCAACAGCAACGAAGTTCTTACGAAGAAGAATAAAAGTCTGCACATTTTCTCTGTAATATTAATATTTTTCTGCACTTTTTGCACTTGAGTCTGGACTCTGGAATAACCGACGTCAATAACAAGTAACAATCAAGTCGTGAATATGACCAGAACCAGAAATGACTGTGATATTTATATTGTTTTTTACTGTCTCTTCTCTGCTTTTATCTGTCTGTTTCATATATATTTCATATCGTTTATTTTGTGATAAAAAGTGCGTCTGCAAAAATGCAAAATAAGTTGCTGAGTTGATTTCCACAGTCAAATGTCAATATCAAATGTGAGACGACAAGTAAATAAAATTTGTCATGT
>JAQGBH010006371.1:0-12638 GCA_034698265.1 Sminthurinus aureus | reverse complement strand
AGTGAGCTTTTGTAGCTGAATGTGAAGCTTTTTGAAAGGGGCAAAGATTTTTGATCACCGGATACGGATTTTGTAGACATGTTATGGTTTCCCGTCATTTGACGGGCGTTTTTACTTGTAATTGATAATTAATTAATTTCCATCACTTCTCTACGATAGTGTATTTTCTTGTTTGATGTTGTTCCACTTTGTGGTAGGGTACATGTTTCTCTCATTCGAGATTTAAACCGTCTACATTTTACATTCTACATTCTACGTAAATTTATACATAAGCTACAAAGCAAAAAAAAATCTCATTGAAAATATCCTGCTGTGCAGAAGGCAACTGCAACTAGTTGTGATTAAAATTTGATGAATTTCCCCACTAAATAACAATAATAATAATAATAATTAAACAATGACAAACGCAAAAATGAATTTCTGATTAGTGATTACCTCCATGCTTGCAGTTTGTGTATAAAGTACGAAATGCAACATACGATCGTCTATAATACATAATATAATATGTACTAGTACAACAAGAAACGAAGACAAGAAAAATCCTTCGTAGATGAATTTTCCGATTCCGAGGTTTGTTAAACTAATGTACATTCAATGTTCCCTTACGTTTATGGTTAATTGTAGTTTATTCTGTAGACGCACAAAGTGGGAATCTATCTATTGGTTTCCCATAACATACAATATACATACATAATTCCTTCTGTCTTGGGTGGTAATTAGTGATTTTCCCATAAATAACAGTAAGTACATGATGGGCTTTAAATATTAAGTGTGTGTACTGTATGTATGTGGTATGTTTGCTGTGTGCATCAGGATGACGAAGATCAAGTCATTTGTCTTGTGATTTTGTTTTTTATGTAAGTAATGATAGGCAGAGACCACAGAATAAAAGACTCGTCTACATAGGTGGGATTCCGTTGAAATTTCTACGAACTATGTACAGTGTAGAATATAGGTAGAAAACGTAGAGAATACAGAAGTACATAATAATAATATAATGTGTGCTGCTGAATGCTGAATAGTAGACGTGGACATGACAAAATACGCGTTAATTTCTTATCATTAGCTCACCCAAAGTATTTAGGCATGTAACATGTAAATGTTTCAACCTTCAATTCCAAAGACCAAGAACCAAGAACCAAGATTCCTCTCTACGTTATTTCTTATTTCTACAAAAAAAGAGGAACGACGACCAAGAAGAAGACGAAGAATACTCGTTTCGTTTTCTGTTTTCTTAATGTTTCTGGCTGCTTTATCATGAAACAGCTTTACGGATTTATATAATATGTTGTCTCTAGCGTCTAGTGCCCAATGTGTTGAATGTAGAATTGAATGAAACATTGATTTATAATCACCGAGTAAATAAACGAAATTAACTGTATATTTTTGTTAAATCTTTGTAATAATAATAATATTCGTCATTCTACGTTCCACGTTCTACGTAAACAATGAAGACACAGGCTTGTGCTTTTTTTATTATTATAAGAATACAAATCACTAATGATGATAATCATATTTGTCAAAACATTTGTTGTGGAGCAAGAAATTTATTTTTTTCAATAATATGTTGTAAAAGCTGTTCGTCAATGCCAAACTTACCAAGATTAGCTGCTAATCCTCACACGTAATACACGAGTAATGATCATTGAATATACGGCATACATAATCCCGAGTTTAACTTGACCAAAATATCGGTACCGGCAATTGTGTAATTTTGTACAGAAACCGTATAAAACATGTAAGATACGAATACGAGTTACGAGTTGATTGAGTACGCACAAGGTCAATTTCAAATGACATTCATACGTTTACGGTTCTACTTATTGTTTACGCTATATGCTGTATGTACGTGTTTTATGATTTTACAATAATTTATTTTACCTTCTTTTTGTTGACTTGCATCTCTAGTCTCGAGTTTCAATGTAATATAGGTTCAAGTTGGTTGGATTATAATAATGATTATGATTCTGTACTTGGTTTTCGATAGGTTATGTTATGAGTGACTGTAATTGTAAGTTTTTTACCAACACTGCGCACTCTGGAATTGAGGTGGTTGGTTTAGAGTTTATAACGCAGATGCTCAACGCATAGTAAATAGTTGAGATTTAAGATTTAAAAGCTAGAAAAATACACACACACACATGAACCGCAAAAGACACAAGTTGAAAACTGAAAATTAAGAAGGAAACCCTGTAATACATGTACGATACGATATACCAGTATCTGTAGTCTATATTCTATGAAAATGTGTATGTACGTGCCCATACTGCCAACATGTATAAAGAATACAGAGAATAAAGCACATATGCATAGTTAATAATCATCTCATAAAGTCACATCAGCATCAGCGGTGAGGACGAGAGAGAGATTGAAAAAAGGTGCCGAGGCTAGTTACCAGTTACCAGTGTAGATTTTTAATGAGCCAACCAAGGAGTTAAAGCATAACATTAAACATTAACAATACATTTTCTGTCTTATTAGTCAAGTTCAAGCTCACACTCTAGACTCTCTTCCTCTCCAATCCTTTCAACTCTTTCAGTCCTCATAATATCAAATATCAGCACTTTTTTCATTTTCCACTAGTCAACATCTAGGGTTCTAAGTATTTTCAGTATACACTAGAAATTTTAATTACTATCGAATGATTTTCATCCACATAATATGAACTACGAACTACAGTTTGACGTTAGGATTAAAAATTGAAATTTCGTACATTTAAAAATCCGTTGACAAACTCTGAAGTTTGTTCAAGGCTCAAGCCGGATGTTCTCCGCACTTTGTTTTTTCACTTGTCCATCATTCTTTGAAGGCCCAAAAGTCAAAAGTAAGATAAATCGTGTATGAATTACTCATATAACCTAGTTAGAGTTGAGCATGAGGTATATAAAGTATAAAATACTACTGTTTTTATGCTATCAAAAGTCTGGAGTCTGGAGCATTCGAAAAGTCAGGACCAGAGAACTGTTTTCCAAGCAAACATGAAAATAGGGGAGCATCAAATCGCGGAATATTATTCACCTTATAGTTTATAGCTTATAGCGTCTTGGAAAAAAAGAAATGATACTGTAAGGGACATAAAAGACGGCAATACCAAACCAAAAGATGTGATATGTGTATATTGTGTAAGTATTAAGCAAAAGTAGTAAGTAGTAGCTAGTACCATAATCATATGAGCCTCTGCTATTGCTTTAGTGTAAAATGAGTTTTGAGATTTGAGCCAAGTGTGTAAATGGTAAATGTGTAAAGTAACTACGAGTAGTTTTACTGTTGGGATTTGGGATGAAAAACAATGTAAAATCACGCTATGCAATTTTTCTCAGGCCGGACGTTCCAAATGTTACCTTATTTTCCAGATTTTCCACACCAAATTGCCTTTTGTTCTTTCTTTCCCCCTTTTCTTCTTTTTGTCTTCTCGATTCTCTTCTGTTTTGAGTCTTGAGTCTAGAGTCTTGAGACAAAACGTACACAAAACACAACATGCACCACTTCATCTGTATTCACCTCTTGGTTGCTAGAATTAAGCATTTTAGCATATATATACAATATACAGTACAGCCACATTATTACAGTGCATTTCCTTATATCTCCTGCATCATAATATAATATTAGTTTGTAGCTTGTAGCTTGTACCAAGGGAGCGGATACATGTGTATTCACTATTCACAAATAAGTTTTCTGTCTTGTCTACCTTCTGTGTTTGTAGTTTATGGCAGGACTTGGACTTGAGAATTGAGAATTAAATGAAAATGAGTGTGCTCTGTGCTCTCCAGATTACAGAATGGAGGACCTAACCAAAGTCGTTGATTTTTTATGTCTCTCTCTCTCTCTCTTCCTTTTTTCTCGCTCTGTTTTTTCTTCATCTCCTTTTTGTCTTGTATTTTGTGGTGATCTATGCACAGTGCATAATGCATAATATATTACATATTATAACGCAAGCATACAGAGTACAGAGTAAAGTTTGGTAAGATAATGTATTACGTGTACAATTTTGCTCTGGCTTTGGCTTTGGCTTTTTGTGCTCCGTACAAATCTATCAACTTCATCTTTGTCTTCTCCTGTTCTTTTTATGTAGACAGTAGATAGGAGATAGAAGATAGGTTCAAGTTTGTGGTCAGACATAATTTATTGACGACAATATAGGGTATTTGTCATATCTACCCCTTCCTCTTGTTCTTCATTCTTGATCTCCCTTCATGTATACAAATATTAAATATTAAGATAAATAATATTATGTGGAGCTTGAACGCACTCAAATCTTCCAAGATTTTTTCCTGGATTTTTAAAAACTTATGTATTTTTCAAATGGTGCATGGTACACTAGAGACTAGAGTCAAGAGTTTGCATTTTGAATCCCAAATTCTCGAGTTCCAAGACTCAAGACTCAAGAATGGAGTGAGAAAGCTGAAAATTATTCTGTATTGTACTTTTTGTACTTTGTACCACATCATAAATAACAAATTGCTTTGATTTTACAAAACAAAGGTTGGCGTTTTTTGCACAGTTTTCCTATACACTCACATTTAAATTGATAAAGAGTTTGTGTAGCATTTACCATCATTACAATTTGGACTTGAATCTTGAATCTTGAATGTAAGTAAAATGCAAGGAACATATTTCTCAATTAACCGGGACTGATTATATAGTTCAACTGTTCCTATTTTGCATTGTCAATATGGTGAGTAGTGAATAGATGATGATGATGGGGAGCAATGTGAATAATTTATATGCCTTACAAAAAAAACCAATAATAATGATGACAAGAATAATAATACTACTCTATACTCTACATGTGGCTGCTTTTTGTTTTAATTTTATGATAATTAGGTGAATGCAAAATATCCTCAAAAGTATACAGACTATTGATCATTGATTATATATGTGTTGTAATTATTTGTAATAGTCTCGAATCTTGAATGCGCACTGTAGACTCTAGACTTTAGACTGAAGGTTCTCGATGGAAATTTGATACATAATTTTTATGTGATCCTGCAAATTTGTATCTGGATTGAAAATTGCGATTGAGATTCTGGAAAAGGCCGAGGCCGGTAATTACAAATTACGGTATATCATCTGAAATGTGAATATTCAAGATTCAAGCTTGTACATTGTACATAATCCAATATCCAATGTTCAACGTTCAGTGTTCAGTGCTCTATGCTCTATGTGCAAGAGCGATATAAAGTATGGATTTTTGTTTGAGTTTTGAGTGTATGTGCCTTATTTGAAAAGCAGTGAAACGCACACCTTGTTTGATTATTTTCACAATTCACAACTCACAATCGAGCCGGCGAGCAGCCTACGGGCAATATTCCGTCACTCAGTCTAAATTTGCATTCAAATTTCAATATGCTCAATGTTCAGCAAAATAAAGGTAAAGGACGGCAGTTGAATCAGTTGAACATTGAACAAGTAGAAGAAATCCTATACCAGACAATTTGTACATTGGAAATGTGCTTTGGTTGGTTTGGTTTTGGTTTGGTTTCGTATTTTTGGTGGGTGGAGAAATATGCAGATTGAGCTTTGGCTTTGACTTTAGTTGGCAGTTGGCAGTGTTATACGTATACACATGCAAAGTACATACATATTGAAATTCCATGTATTGTTATAATATTTTCCAGTTTTGAACTTGAATTGAGTTGAGATGAGTTGACTCTCGATTATACTTTACGGTGCGTTTGTTGCATCCATCATCATTTTCTGCAGACTGTAGACTCTATGCTCTATGTTCTGTATTCTATACTCTCTACTGTACTACGTAGTAAAACCTTGATACAAGTATTTTTTATGAACGGAGTCAACATCCGTAATTCGTAATTCCTTTCAAGTCTGTACAGTGTATTGTATATGGAACAGTGTAGACTATATGATGTGTTGTAGAAAAGATAGAGAGACAACTAGAATAATATTATGATGTTTGTAATCATATAAATGTATAAAATATTTGATCATAGATTCATATTGTTCACTGCAGATCTCAAATCTCAAGTCTCAAGTCTCGAGGGTATATAGAAGAATAAAAAGATAGAACAACAAGATCTCTGATAGCTGATAGGTGATGGAAGATAGCTCGTAACTCTCCCTACTTGTTGTTTATGAATTTGTACTATCTTTGCTAGACCATACCAGACCAAATCTTGATCTTTCTACATAAACATTTGGATCTTGGATCTTGAATAATATAGAATATAGTACATTGTAGTTGTGTAAATATGTAGATATCTCTTCGCCTGTGTGGTGTTGAGATTTGAGAGTTGAGAGTTGTTCTCATTCTCGATCTCATTCTGGTTCTCGTTCTAGTATATCACAATGTAATATGTACTCACATTCATGTTTTATTTGTTGTTGTTGGGCTTTAGGCTTGAGATCTGTATTTTGTATTTTGTATTGTGTATAGTCGTATTATTACCATTTGCATTTGTATCCATATTATGATTATGACTATGATTATGATTATATAGTATATAGAATATGGAGAGAGAGAGAGAGAGAGAAATGCATATTCATTTGAATTTCTTGTTCTTGAAGCTGAAAGTCATATTGTAGCGTCAACATCTTAAGAGAGAGAGAGAGAGAGATGTTTTTTCTTCTTTTTCTGCTCGGTCCATTTACCATTTGATACACAAGATTGCTTTGAGTTTTGAGTTTTGAGATTTGAGTATTTTGCATGTACCTCCAATCATTTTCTGTTGTCTGTTCTCTGTACATAATACTTACACTGGTCCTGTTTTGTAGTGTCTAGTGTCTAGCTTATCATGTAATATGGAGGCATATCTGAATAGAAATATTGTGCATGTTGTTTGTGCGATATGATGAAGAGAGATTTACTAATTTATTATCCCTGTGGAAGATACAGATAGTGAGAGAATTGAGAATTCCTGCAGTTCACCTAAGCTCTAGACTCTGGTCTCTAGAATCTGGAATCTAGAATCTCGAGAATCTAGAATTTGTACTCATACTCAATCCACTTACAACTTACAACCTGAAAAAAATTTCAATTTCACAATACTCAATTTCTTCAATCTTCAATACAGCACAATGATGAACAAGAAATAATACAATGGACGTTGGATGTTGGACATTGGACATGTTCAACAACAATATCAGATGGAAACCATGCACACACATTGCGAATTACAATTGTTATTATTGTTAGAATATTCAAAATTGTGCTGATTCTTCGATATTACACAATATTACATATTAAGCATTCAAATTAGTTTCAAGTTTCAAGTACATAATCCAAAATCCCAAATCAAAGCCGATACATCCACATAAATCATGAATGGATTTGAAGTTTGAAGGGAAAACAAACCAGAGTCTAGAGTCTAGAGTCTACTTTTTCCATCCTATCTGTGATTTTGATTTGATATTTTATCAATGATTCTACTATCAATAAAACAGTGGAAATTCAAAGAACCTAGATACATTTTAAATTTCAACAACAATGACTTACTAGTCACTAGTCACTAGTGCTTTAGCCTTTTCAACTGTACCTGTTTTAACTGTTCCATACTAGTTGAAGAAAATAGATTGAATAGAACAAATTGAACACAGAAAGAGAGAAGATGACATTTTACCAAGTTTTTTCCCTTATTGAGCTCCATTTTATGTAGCATATAACATGAGAGGTTATGTACTGACTTAGGATTTAAGATGGACGACGGA
This sequence comes from Sminthurinus aureus, assembly GCA_034698265.1. Taxonomy (NCBI): domain Eukaryota; kingdom Metazoa; phylum Arthropoda; class Collembola; order Symphypleona; family Katiannidae; genus Sminthurinus; species Sminthurinus aureus. The sequence goes on along the minus strand of JAQGBH010006371.1, from coordinate 4,973 downwards.
GGATGAACATTGAACACTGAAGATACAAAAATGAAAATAAAAAGCCGCAAAGGACCAACGCCGAAGAGAGAAGAAAGACAGAGAAGACATTGATGATAATAGGAATGTTCCTTTTCCTTTGTTTACCAAAGTTGTATGTGCTAGTCTATCAACTGTAGATTGATTTCGTGTCCATATTATTTAGTCTGTTGCTCTCATATTTTATTTGTCTTTTGCCTATATTCTATATTCGATATACTATGTATTACACTTACATTAGACCTTTCATCCGCCCGATATACAATGTACAATGTACAACATCCAAGTACTTTGTATTCTACAAATGTATTGTGCATCTTTATTCTATGCTCTCTGCTCTCCTTTAATTTTTTCGCTGTACTATAAAGTATCAAGTATGAAGTATGGGACGAATACTCGATATATAATATGGTACATAGTACATACTGTGCGTAGTCCATTCCCCTTTTACCATCTACCAGTTACTGTCCGCCTGTCTGTCCTCTGTCCGTGTTTGTATGTACGTAGTCTTATATTAAATGTGTGCGTGTTCAAGATTTGTTCTTGTTAGGCGGTGATAATAGTTTATAGTTTGACTTGTGTACTGTACACTGTACAGAGTATAGAATGTACAGGAGACAGGAGATAGACTAAATACTAATGGTAGTTTTTTATAGCACTTCTAGTTGCTGTCGTTTTTATGCTGTTTTCTATTGTATTGTATCCTCTTGTTGTTACTGTTTACTGTACTACAAAATACAAACAATTAACACGTAGACAATCGTCAAATACACATGTATGTTGCATATTGGAGTGAATAGAAGTAAAATGGAATGAAGAGCTTTATAGATTGGATTGGGAAGACACTAGATATAGATAGAGATAGAGATACAGATGTAGATACAAGTACTTAGGCTAATCGCACGTATTACGTATTAGTACTAGATACTAGACTTTTGAAAGTAGATGTATAAACGTCGAGTTTAAAAAAATATGTAGAGGAAATGATTGGATATTCGATGAGGTCGTCGTGCGTGAGATTCCAATTAGCATGAGGATCGGCTTTTTCTCTGTAGTATGTAAGTACATAGTTCTACACTCTACAGATATTTCGTATATTTAGTCTGTAGTCCGTGGATTGTATGAACTACACACTCTAAACTCTTTACTCTATGTTCTATGTACATTGTACATACAGAATGGCAGACAACTTGAGAAGCACTATCACAGCTTATGTTACGTGAAGATGCAATAATAATAATACCAAAAGCATTTTTTTAAACCTTTAAAGAGCCATTCAAAGTGCCACTGCATATCACGCTTTCTCATGTTTACAATTTGATCTTAATAAGTATACACTGTACATTATGTGTTACATATTATTGTGTGTTGTATTATTGTATATTGAACATATTCTGTGTTACATTGTATCTATATGATATATGATATAATATGAAATATTATGATACTCGATACACGTATAAAGTATAAAGTATAAGTATGCATTAGATATTAAGTACAGCGTGATCCTCTGATGAGAATATTTATGGTTATCTATTACATTGATAGTAAATAGATAGATGGATAGACAGATGCATAGTTTGCTTCCCCTTTTCCCGATCCAATTCCGTCTATTAGATAACTAAAACTTGATCTTATTTATGTATATCAAGTATCAAGTATGAATCCAGTTTACTGTGTACAGTGTACAGAGAGACAGAACCGCAATCATAATATAGATATTACGTACATTATTACTATTATCTTTTGCTACATCTACCAACTACGAAAAAAAAGACGGACTATGGACTGTGGACAAAGGAGAAGGATAACAGTTTAAAGTTTACAGTGTTGTTGCTCTCATCTCATTCGCCAATCCCTAAATTGCCCATCTTTGACTTGTACGTCCAAGTCAAAGTTCCGAACCATCGTAAAAATTCTTTATTGGTTTATTCCAAGGACCAATGGCTCCTCTTCTTCATTTGTTCAGCGTCTAGATTCTAGATTCTAGATGTTCTACAGTATACATAAAGTTTGGAGTAAAGTAAACTAAAACTAAACCAATTATCTTGTTGTATGGATTTTCCTTATCGAGCCTCCGTATGATCAATGACATGGCTGAAATGTGTGTGGTGTCTATGGTATCTACAGTATATCTCTTTATCTGTATTTTGATGATACTAAAATCTAGAATCTAGAATCTAGAGCAATGATATCTGCATCTGAATTTTGAACTTTGATTTGTTTTTGAATTTTTCTGAATTCAGCCAGTGACCACTGTGACACTGATTGAATTCTGGTACTGCACTGGCCAGAGTAACAAGCTAAAAATATTTATGATTCATATGGATCATTCATTGAATTAAGCTAACAAAAGTAACTGTCTCTGATTTGAACGTTGAGAATTTCTTCAATTTTTCTCCCTCGTGCATTTTCATTCTTGTTTTTGTGCATGTGCTTGTGGATTGTTTATCTTTATATTTTTTATGTTTAAAAAATGACGGGGTATTAAAAAGCCCTTATTGTGGTATATGGTGGATGGGAATTGGGAAGAGGAGAAGGAGTAAAGAGTAAAGATACAATCCAAAATCCAAACTCCAAACTGAGTGTAATAATAGGACATGAAATCTGATTACATCTTTTTTTCTTGTACTTGTTCTGAATTGTCTGTGTTCTGTATAGGTAAATAGTAAATAGTAAAACGTAGTTGAGTACACTACATCAGAGTTTTTTAATATTATTATTTTTATCTGTTTTCTCTTACCTGTTTTATTTGGTTTTCTGTATCACTGACTGATCTGAAAACACTAACCAGCAACATATATGTACATCACAAACGGGAAATGGGGCAACGTAGGACAAGCTAATTTTATAATCCTCTACAATTATCAGTTTTAATGGACTGTCTCAATTCTCAATCTAGATCTAAATAGTATCTCTCAATCTCAATCTCAATCTTAACCTCAACCACAAGTACAAATTTAAACTCAACCTTTACATTTACATTTATAATTATTTCTGTGGAATTTAGGGGTTGAGATTTAAACCGAGCAAAATATTATTATTATTATTATCATACCATTACCGTACTCTGTAAAAAGTCAAAAGTCAAAAGGCTTGGAAGTTGGAACAAAACTTCCCCAACAAAATTACCAAACACAGAGAGACAATTAAAGCACCAAATATCTATAATCTATAATCATGATATGTAAATAGTAACTCCGAAGACAAAATACCACGTACCAGGTCTCGCATAAACTTAAACTACATATTCAAAATTCAGTCGATGCCATATCGCACACAGTCCCATTCACATGTAAATACTACATAAAAGAGCATGAAAAAATAGACCCGAGGAATTGATATCAAAAAAGGTATCTAGATTGCTCTTTAAAGCTTCTCCAATCTCCACCTACACGACGGCTGTACATGGGCTCGCTATTTTTCTATAATTCAGCATTCAGTACTTACGAAAACAGATGAAGTTTCTAGTATAATATTATCTTTTTAAATTTTACATCTCAACCTATTTTATTCAAAATATCCTTCTTTGTCTTATTTCAGTTCCTCCTTACTCCTCATTTCTCGTTTTGAAAACCTTGAGACTTGATCCATCTATTGTCTATTTATGGTCATAATGAGCTATGATTTTAGATTATTGGGACTATAAACTGTGAACTATGGAGAGTGGAGAGCATTCCGCTTTAGTCGATTAATTCTAGTGTCTGAAGTCTGAAGAGTTCAAACATTAAAGAGAAAGGTTGCAGTTTTACTGATATTCCTTGTTGAAAAATACATGTAATGCTGAACGCAGATCCAAAGTTCAACTATTAGCAAGTAGCAATGACAACCAATACTATTCTTATGATAGACATTCTACGATTAATTATTATTGACAAACTGACCAATTGTACCAAAACTTTATAACAGCTATCCCGCACATTTTATATTTAAATATTTACATTGTACGCTGTGATAAAAAGGACATTAATTGTAAATGATTCTTTATCATTTGAATTTAATACATAATCCAAATTCCAAAAACCCATACAAAGATGTGAGATGCAAGATTATAGACAAGGCACAAAGACTTGGGTATTGAGAAATGAACATGTTGTTTCTTTGTAATTATTACCTTTGATGCCTTGAGCTCTTCTCACCTTTAAAAGTAGAGGATGAGACTACATTTTCTTGTTTTTTTTGTCTCCCAAGTCTTTGGAGCTCTTGAGAGTTGAGTCTCCTCCTTCTCAAATTAATAAGCCTATTTTACAATGAACAATGTTCAAATTGGATCAGTCCTTTCGTCCTCCATTTTTCTCTTGTTCTTTCGCCTTCACTCTTATTATGCAAGAGTAAGTTCTCCATTCTCCATGTCTCCATGCCATTAATTACAGGTACAGATAGTAATGGTAGCAACAAATGTAGTAGTAGTGGTGGAAGCAAGTGAGAAAGTAATCGGATGCCGAGACTCGAGACTGTAATAACAAACAAGAACCGGCCAACTGGCTATTAACAAGACAATTGTACTGGTACATACGATATACAATTTGCAATGTGTACTTGTACCGATTCATCAATATCTTAGTAGGAGAAATGCCAGTAATCAAAATCTTGTACCTTGTAGATGAACCAACACGATATGTATAGCAATACTGAATACCGTCAGCATTCAGAATTCAGAACCCAATATGATATGTCTATCTGTCCGTCTTTAAATTTAAAGTAGATCGATATGACCACAAAATTCAAAAATTCCACTGATTATAAAATATACTGCATTATTTTTTTTATTCTGTACAATTCAAGATTCAAGTACTATCTGTAAAAAGTGAGATGGGATATTGAAGAGAGTGTAAAGTGTAAAACGCAAAGAAAATAAATGTATTCGCAATTCTCATATACAGTCCCAGGACACGAGGTTAAATAAGCGCGCGGGGAGGTTAGTCGCTACCTCGCGGAGAGCTGGAATAACCTCC